>JADRCC010239404.1:0-24371 GCA_019843855.1 Hylomyscus alleni
CTCTCAATTACCATAGATGGAGAAACCAAGGTATTCCATGACAAAACAAAATTTACACAATATCTTTCCATAAATCCAGTCCTACAAAGGATAATAGATGGAAAACACCAACACATGGTGGAAACTACACCCTAGAAAAAGCAAGAAAGTTATCTTTCAATAAACCCCAAAGAAGTTAGCCACACAAACATAATTCCACATCTAACAACAAAAATAGCAAGAAGTAACAATCACTTTTCCTTAATATTTCTTAACACCAATAGACTCAACTCCCCGCAAAAGACATAGACTAACAGACTGGATTCATTAAACAGGACCCAGCATTTTTGCTGCATACAGGAAACACACCTCAGAGACCAAGACAGACACTACCTCAGAGTAAAAGATTGGAAAACAATCTTTTCCCAAGCAAATGATCCCAAGAAACAAGCTAGAGTAGCCATTCTAATATTGAATAAGATCAACTTTCAATCAAAAGTTATCAAAAAAGATAAGGAAGGACACTTCATACTGGTCAAAGGAAAACTCTGCTCAGATGAACTCTCAATTCTGAACACGTGTGCTCCAAATGCAAGGGCACCCACATTCATAAAAGAAACTTTACTTAAGCTCAAAGCACACATCACACCCTAGACAATAATAGTGGGAGATTTCAACAGCCCACTCTTAGCAGTGGACAGATCATGGAAACAGAAACTAAACAGAGACACAGTGAAACTAACTGAAGTCATGATCCAAATGTATCTAACAGATATTTGTAGAACATTTCATCCTGAAGCAAAAGAATATACCTTCTTCTCAGCACCTCATGGTACCTTCTCCAAAACTGAACATATAATTGGTCACAAAACAGGCCTCAACAGACACAAGAAGATTGACATAATCCCATGCCCCCTATCAGATCACTATTGACTAAGGCTGGTCTCTAATACCAACAAAAACAATGGAAAGCACACATACACATGGAAGCTGAATCACACTCTACTCAATGATAACTTGGCCAAGGAAGAAATAAAGAAAGAAATTAAAGGCTTTTTGGAATTTATTGAAAATGAAGACACATCATACCAAAACTTATGGTACACAATGAAAGTAGTGCTAAGAGGAAAACTCATAGCTCTAAGTGCCTCCCAAAAGAAACTGAAGAGAGCTTACACTAGCAGCTTGACAGCATACCTGAAAGCTCTAGAACAAAAAGAAGCAAATACACCCAAGAGGAATAGGTGGCAGGAAATAATCAAACTCAGTGCTGATATCAACCAGATAGCAACAAAAAGAACTATACAAAGAATCAACAAAACCAGGAGCTGGTTCTTTGAGTAAGTCAACAAGATAGATAAACTAACCAGAGGGTACAGAGACAGTATCCTAATTAGTAAAATCAGAAATGAAAAGGGAGACATAACAATGAAATATATTGTAAAATAATTATTCTGCTTGTTGAATATTAACTGTTGAAAATATCATAATTATGTTCTACAAACATCGTGATACTATTGATAATTTTTCTTACTGTGCTTGAAATTAGCATTTCTTAATGTTTAACTTCAATGACTTTTGCTATTTTCAAATTTTTTAAATATACTTACTGATAAAATAATTTCTCTCCTAGTAACACTGATAATTTTTTTAAGTAAACTGATTGTTAGACAATGTACTCAGATATATAATGCATTTTAATACTCTCATTGTGTTAGGTGGTATCATATAAGGGCTTTTGAATATATTTCTTAATGATTAATTTTTAATATTTTATGCTCTTTTACTATGCTTAATTCCCAAAGAATATTTTGTTTGTTCTAAAACAATTTAGTATTCAACATTAGATATAGGATCTTCAGTTATGGATAGTATGTCATTAATGACATTTTTAGAGTATGAAAGGATATCAATATAAAAGTTGAACAAATTTTATGTGTTATTTGATTCTCAAAATACTCAATATTATCAATACATTTGATGTATAAAATGCATTTATATAATGAAACAATTTAAGGAAAAAAAGAAAATATTAAAATCATGTTCTACAAAAAAAAAAAAAGAGGAAGTGTTTGCTAACAGGAGCCTGATACAGCTGTCTCCTGAGAGGCTTTGCCGGATCCTGATCAATACAGAGCACAGGGACCCCAATGGAGGAGGGAGGGGAAGGACTGAAGGAGCTGAAGGGGCCTTATCTGGGATTAATGGGAGGGGAGACCCTTAGTCCTGTGAAGGCCTCTACTGCCCCAGTGTAGAGGAATGCTAGGGCAGTGGGTGGGTAGATGGGTGGGGAGCACCTTCATAGAAACAAGATAAAGGGGGAAGGGATAGGGGTTTACAGAGGGGAAACCAGGAAAGGGATAACATTTGAAATGTAAATAAATAAAATATCCAATTAAAAAAATAAAAATCATTTTGAATATATTAAAAAAATACATATGGGAAAAATTGTTGATGTCCAATCTGGATAGGCTTATGAGGCATTCTGCTGAGTCAGACAGTCCAGATTCAGGGTTATAGGCTATATTGCTTCATTTCTGCAGCATTACAGAATTATAGAGAACAAATTTTTGGTTGCCTGGGATTAAAGATGATGGTAAGTTAGTTTGAGAAGACCACAGGAGACATTTTTGTAGTCTCGGAATATTTCTTTATGTTAGTATTTTTGTTGTGCCAAGGACGGAAAGCAAATTCTTACATATGTGCTAGACGAGTGTTATACTCCAGGCCAGCTCTGTTTCTTGGCTGTGGCGGTAGTTATATAGTCTGCGCATGTGATAAAATTATATTGACATTGTACCAATATCAATCACCTGGTTTTGGATACAGTCCTATAGCTACATCAGATACAGTTGATGGGGGTGGTGGTAGATGAGGGGTACCCAAAACCTTTCTATATTGTCTTTGCAACTTCAGTAAATCCATTGGTAGTCCAAAGTAAAAAAAAAAAAAAAAAATTAAAGAATGTAACTATCCCCCTTATTGAGGATCATTATACTTGACAGCATCTTAAGCCAAAACAGCCTTTTATTTGATAAGTACTTTAACAAAACATCAGCAGCTTGCTCTGTCTGTCTGTCTGTCTGTCTGTCTGTCTGTCTGTCTGTCTTTCTGTCTGTCTGTCTGTCTGCCTGCCTGCCTGCCTGCCTATCTGCTCTATCTTATTGTGGGAATGTTGTGTGAAGATCAGCTTCCCAAAGACCTTTCTAGGATAACAGCCATGGAGCTTATTCAGCTCTGAAGGGAGATTAGAGACAAACCTTCCAGTTCTAGAGAAGAAAGATGTTGGCTGACAGTAAAATTCAACAATATCTTCATGAATTAGAAAATGACTTCTGAGTAGAGAAACTGGCTACATTAACTGTGAAAATTATATTGTAAATATATTCAGATATTCAATGGTTAATAAAGGAGAACAGTTTTGTGTCAGTAAATTATATGGGGCAGGGAGAAGTCAACCTCAGGTGCCATTCTTCAGGAACCTTGTATTTCATTAAAAAAAAAAAAATAGTATCTTTTGTTGATCTGAAACTCTAAGTGGCTAGACTGACTGGTCAGGGAGTTCCAGGGATGTGCTTTTCTAAACCTCCTCAGCACTGGGATTATAAGTGTGCACCCCACCTGTGTGTGTGTGTGTGTATGTGTGTGTATGTTGTATGCCCATGAGTGTGGAGGTATATATACACCTATCTGCATGCATGCAGAGGCCAGAGGAAAATGCCAAATGTTTCCTTCTGTTGCTTTCTGCCTTATTCCACTTAGATAGTATTTCTCATGGGACCAGAAACTCAGTTTGGCTAGGGTGGCTGACCAGCAGGATCTCATGAGCCATCTGTCTCTGCCTCCCAATGCTGGGGCTTCAGGAACATATAGCTGTGTTCAGAGATTTCATCCCTAAGCCATCTTCCCAGTTCCCTAGCCTTTTGTTTTATGTGAATGTTGCAGATCAAATCAAGGTCTTCATGCTTGCATGGCAAGCACTTTCTAGCTAGAGATAATATAGAAAACTTGAACACCTCTGTGTTAAATAAAAAACTGAATTGATAATTACAACTCTACCTACATGGCTTCATAATGAACAAGACTAAACAATTAAGGAAGAAATAAAACCATCCCTGCAAAAACTCTTTCAGAAAATAGAAGATGGAACACTTTCTAATTCCCTTTAGGAGAGGATGCCTGTCCAATGTATTAGATTTTCTGTCAGAACCACTCCTTGTTTTAAACAATTTATGGAGCATCAGCTAGGTACAGGAACTACACATCTTTATTTCTGTTTATAAATCTGTATGTGCATTCACAGAATCTATAAGGAAATAATGAAGGTTGAACATTAACATAAGGATTTAGCTCATGATTAAACAATTAATTTATGGTTCAAATGCCCTGGTAAATCAATTGGAGTTTGAAGGTTAGCTCTTAGTAATAGTACTCCCTAAGTACTTCATAAGTTGAAGACAGAATGACAGAGACCTTTTTAGCTCCCCGCTCAATCAGTGAGAGGTAGGGAGGCTGAAAGGGAGAGATGCTAGAAACTGCCGTGTAGGACAAAGTCTGTCTCTTTCACTCACTGTATGGAAACTGGAGGAACATCGAGAACAGTTACTCGTACAGAACTCATCCTGTATAAAACGGTGAAGACTTCTAGTCAAAGCAAACCGGTGCTGTCTTTCATAGATCAAGTGAGCCTCCTTGCTGCATCATGTTGTGACAGGAGAGGAACATGAGAGGGCTGGGTTGCTGGATACCAGAGGAACAGGAGGCTAAGTGTTTCTCTACACAAAGTTTGAAATGTAGAAAGGGTCCTGCATTTCATTGATGTTCAAAACAGAATGATTAATGCTGCAGGTGAGGTATGTAGTCAATACAGAAATAAGTCAGAGCTAGGCCTTCTCTGTCCAACTCCATATCTGGAGTTCTTCCTTTGTGCTAGATGCATATTTTCCATATAAAACATCTCAAACGTACACTTTTTTTCCCAAGTCATTTATACAGTTGCCAAAGTCATCTGAATCTTTACATCATCTATTGACACATAATAGATAAGAGATGGTTATTGTAGGGATAACATTATTTTTCCCTCAGTGGGGAATTTGGGACCTCTTCTTTGGGTCAAGTGGATGATGGATAATTTATTTTAAATACCTAATCTGAACATATAATCAAAGTTGTAGTTGCTTTAAAATGAAAGCAAATCATAGGTTATAAAAGCCTCTCTAATGGTTGAAAAACACTTTATTTTTGTTTAACCTTCCCTTCATCAGCTCTGTTTTTTTTTTTAAAAAAAGAAACCTAAATAGCAATTGCCTGTTAACTAATTGAACTTGTTTTTGCCATGCTAGCCTTCTGTGTTCCCAACCATCAGTGTCTTTCTTCTTTACACAATCCTTATAAAGTCACCAGGTAGGTGGTGGTTACTGTGCTTGCCATCTCTGATTGCACCTTGTGTTGATTAAATGGATGATAAAGAGTTTACCATTGAACTAATGGAATTTAAGTATATTTGGATCATTTGATAATGCTATAGTTTCATATATAATATACATATATACATATATATTCTATACACCTCTGCATATATCATCTTTTTTTCTACCTTGAAAAAGTTACGATTGGATTTTGACTTTGATTTTGTGCCATGGCTTGTGGTTTGTTTATAGGGCACTAGTATTGGAAAAATCATCTAGGCATCATTTTTATGACTGGTTCTCTCATAAACACATGTGCACATGAGTGCACACACAGCACAGATGATGGAAATATGAGAGAATATTGCTTCCACAGCAGTAGCAATATAGGCAGAGAATGGCACACTACTAACTGGAATCTCCAATGGATTTCACCAAAGTGAACCTTGCTCCAGTCTGTGCTGGGTTTAGATTCTTGAAGGCTTTATTTGATGCTACTATCTCCTTTTCTCTTTCTGCTTGTCATTCTGTGTCTAAGAGAGAAGAGTAGGGACAAATCATTACTATATTGTAGACACATAAAAATAAGAAAGGGCTAGTCTTTAATTCAGTAACTTTTGCCCATTTCTCCTTAAAAAGCAGAGAGTGGTGGAGATTGAGAAAGCCACACACTAGAGTCTAGAGACAGGCTCTCCAGTTCCTGGTTATAGTTTGATAGATATATTACTTTAGACAACTCTAAAGCGTGTCATAGAACCTTACATTTTTTTCATGTAAGATGGTTCAAGAGCTGGATATGGCAACTCATGCCTATAATCTCAGCACTGGGGAGGATAAGGAAATGACTTCCACTACTTTAAAGCCATCCTGGCTAGTGAGTGAACCCCCTTGTCTAAACGACAGCTGATAATTTAGCTCAGTGGTGAAGTATTTCTCTAATATGCATAAGAGCCTAAGCCAATCTCCAGTATGGCTAAAACAAACAAACAGACAAACAAATAAGCAAGCTAGCAAACAAATTTGAATGAATCCACTCTGGGGTGCTGGGAGAATTGGATGAGCTAGTACATATGATAGTACTTTGTATATTATGAAATGTGCATTTAAGTTCTGATATTATATGCAAGTATATCTTTTCAAAATAAAAATTTAGTTCAGCAGGTTTGAATAAGAAATGAATAATTTGTGTGTGGTGGACAGAATTCTGGGACATATGAATGTATTCTTATAGATTTACATTTTTGATTAGCTAATATCATAAATGTGAATTTATCTAATCTGTGTTTCTATTAATCCTGGGAATAATTGGCCCAAAGAAATCCTAGTTTCACCATTCTTGTTGGTGCTGTGAACTCAAGAGAATGGAGCCTAAAAATGAGGGAGACTAAAGTTTCATGCACTAGCCAATTTTATTTAGAGTATCAGACAATTTCTATTGTGGGGGTTAATGTGGTAGTTACTTTTATGTCAACTTAACACAAGCTACTTATCTGAAAGGAGGAAACCACAGTTAAGAAAATGCCTCTGTAAAATCCAGTTGGAAATCATTTTCTTAATTAGTGATTGATTCGGGGAAGGGCCCAGCCCATTGTGGGTGAAACCATCCCTGGGCTGGTGGTCCTGGGTGCTATAAGAAAGCAGGTTAAGCAAGACTTGAGGAGCAAACCAGCAAGCAGCAAGCCTCCATGGCCTCTGCAACAGCTCCTGCCTTCAGGTTCCTGCCCTGTTTGAGTTCCTGCCTTCACTGCTTTTGATGATGAACTGTTATGTGGAGCTGTGAGCAAAATAAATCCTTTCCTCCCCTAGTTGCTTTGGCATGGTGTTTCATCACAGCAATAGTAACCTTAACTTAGACTGCTAAGCAGTGTCACATGATCAGAGGTCACATGACTTCAAGGTATAAACAAACTCAAGGACAGGCTGTGATTGGAAACATTTAAGATAATGGTTAATTTGAAGTAAACCCAATTTGCCACACAAATAACAAAAGCACATTTCAAGAACAAACTAATGTTTAGAAGGAACAGAGGCCACAAGGCTCTTGTCCTGTTTTCTTGGAGTTTCCTTACAAGCTCTCAGAATTCTTCTAACACAGTTCCATTCTTGAATCATGTTCTGACACTGAGTCCCAGCACAAGTGCATTTGAAATTGCAATTTCTATCTGAGTATGTCACCTGAATGCCATTGGTTCTAGTGTTACCTCATATAAGCCCTTAATGGATCTTTAAAAAATCATTTTACCTTTATTTATTTTAGGTACCTGTGTATGTGAATGCATGCATGCCACAGTGTGCAAAAAGTCAGAAGACAACTTGAGCTGGGACAGGATGGGCTGTGGCCAGTTCTCTCTTTCTGCAGGGCAGGTCTCAGAGATCAAACTCAGGATTGGTGGCAATTGCCATAACTTATTGAGCCATCTTGTCAGCTTCTTTAATGGAAGTTTTATTGGGAATCACAGTTGTTAATATTTTTGAAATCTGACACCCCTCAAATCTTTCTATATAAACACAAGAGCATTAAAAAATACTCAAGACAGAATCAAGTATAATATGTTCATTATCTGTTCCGGCAGCACCTTCATTTGTTGACTGTTGGCATGACATGCCCTTGAAAGATTCTTCTGAGCAGTAAATGTTCTTTTGACATCTGAGTCTCAGAGGAACAAACATTGTGGAAAGATAACAGGGTCTTTGACTGTCTGAGATACAGAGCAAAGGACAAGTGCATCCCTTTGCTCATATAGCTTGCTGTGATGCTGGCTGTGCCTGCTTTCTCTGATGTTGCTCACCTGGCTTACTGAGTCTTTGCTATATTTAAAAATGATGGCTAAGGTTTTTATGGTTCATGTTTAATTAGAGTGTTTGGAGGATTTTACTTGTCTATTTTTATTAAGAAGCTCTGAATTTTAAATAGGAATTGCTTTTGTGTGTTGCTGAAAGATCTTAAGAGCAGGTTATAACTCTCCCTCCACCAGAAGACCTCATGGACCTGATGACTAGTAAGATGTGAATGTATGTGCATATGTATTTGTTGTGTTCATTTTGAATATGCAGACCCATCAAAGGGATATTACACTCTCCTTCTGAATGATCTCTACATCTTAACATTGATTCTAGGTTTTATACTATACAAACGTTACCATCTTGAATTGAACTCACTACCATTCTCACTTTTCCATTCCAGTCTCTATTGTCCATCTTTTTCAGGCTCCAAAAGTAAAACAGATGCTATAAGGAGATATAATAAGATATCTTATGTCCCATAAGCATATATTTAGGAGTCTGTTTTCCATTATCAAATTAAGTAGAATTCTTCTCAGAAGATACTTTCTTATTTATCTGTTTCAGACTACCATCTCTAATGATGATCTTCTGGGGATCATGGAATAAGCTGGTCTCTGTACAGTCTCAAAAAAAATAGTTGGTCTACTTATATACATATATACACATACATACACTTAATAGATCTTGATATTAGCTAGAATTGTTTTATCTGAAATTACTAGATGTACATACAGTGTAGAATACCAGGTTTGAGAGGCTTTTAATGTGAAGTTTTTGTTTGTATGTTTGATTTTTTTTGACTTCCTGTCAAGAATTACTATAATCTCTAAATTTTTGTTTCATTCAGAGACACTTTTTCAGAAATCTTGGGTCGATTCTGGCCTATGCTTTCTTGGGGACTGCTGTTTCTTGCTTCATTATTGGGTAAGTAATTCTTTGTTGTGTAACCAGTCTACCAAACTACCCAAAGGAATGAGATTCATCAGCACAGTGTACAAAACAGTATCGTAATGTTGTGTGAGGATGGCAGTTTGGATAGAGAGTTATCCTGTCCAGTCTGGTAGTTAGCTTCATGTGGGCATTAAATTTAAATTAAGAATAATTAAAATGAACTAAAGTTACTAGGTCATAATTTCCTATAGCATTCCCTGATAAAAAGAACCAGTTGTCTCTTACTCTAGGGCTGGAACAGGAACTTTACATGAAGACTGAGCATCTTTTTAATACCAAAGAGTAAGCAAATGCTCAAAACACAGCAATAAAGTTACAAAGCATGCCACAGGAACTCAAAAGCCAACCTGGAAATTTTCACTATACCCAGAGCCCATCAGTGGCTGAAACACAACAAAATGAATAGCTTTATATTAGGTTATCATATAGAGTATAAAATAAATATTCCTTAGTCTATAGATAGAGAAAAATATATGATTTGATGAAGAAACAAATGAGAAGAGGCACATTTCATATGTCAAATTGTAGATAAATGTTATGGATATATCACCTTCAAAGAGGTAGAACTTAGTCCTACTGACTCCAGATCTTCATTCCAGCCTAGTTTTGATTGTAGGCTTATGTTGTAGCTTCTTATAAAAAATATAGTGCAGAAAGTATGGAAAGAAGAGAGTAGCTTAAAAGGTGAGAACATGGAAGACATTACAAGTCATGTCGTTATTACATATCCTTGAGATTTGTGATGAGAAGGGCACTTTGCCTCCCTGGTCATCTACCCCAAATACATCATCACCTCTGTCTGGAGAAAAGCCAGACAAAAAACACTCTGCAAACTTTCTGACTAGCATTGCTCAAAATTACCAAGGTGATCAGAAACAAGCAGTGGCTGAGAAACTTTCACAACCAAAAGGAAACCAGGAGATTTGATGACTAAATGTCACGTAGGAGTTCAGATTGGATCTTTCGGCAGAAAGGTGATATTAGGCTTTCAAAATGCACTAGCAGATCTGAATGTAGGAAGAACTTTTAAAAATTAGTTAGAAAGCTGGAGATAAAGGCAAGGATCAAGTCTATTCTTTAAAAGGAGGGTCTTGGAATTTGTCTTTAATAAGGTGACAGACCAATGAAGAATACCAGGTTCCCCAGCATGCATTAATGGTGATGGGAAGCAAGATTTGAATAAGGCTGCCAGAGGGAAATCTACCACTTAGATCAAGGATTTTAGTAAAAAGAAATAGAGAAGGAAGTCTGCTTTCAGGAAATATTTGAAATGTATGAACATGCAAGAAGCCTTTAATAAACAGCAAAGAACAAATCAGATCTCTGCCACAGAGCTGCCATGGACTGAAGTTGAGCTAATTGAAGGAAAGCATTAAGTTCTAGTTCGTTCTTCTCATAAAGATTCCATTGTGCACTGCAAACTCTTCTCTTAGTCCTAGCTTAGCCATACCACTGTTCTAGCCAGGAAAGACATAAAGGTAGACCATGACATGGTCCTTACCTTTACAAATTTCGTTGAATGGTTGGCTATAGTATACAGTGAGTTAATTCTATATTATCTTTATTCTTTTAACCCTTAAAGCTGCTGTTATTGTTGATGCATACATGCATCATGCACACAGATACATGCATGCATGTATAATACATGGTAGGCTATTTTTCAACATTTATTGCTGTTTCCAGTTATAATCTGCCACATAGGAAGTTTGCTTTAGTCAAGCTGAAATTTGAACATGGTGGTCCCTGTTAGACCTTGTCACATTCTGCCCAATATAAATATAAGAATAGCTACAGTTAGCCTGCCTCACCTAAACAGAGCAAAAGGCCAGGTATATCAGTGGGGACACTGGTGATCTACCTGGACTTTTCAAGAGGGTTCTATCTCTACCTTCTTTGCACTGATTTTTGATGGAGATATCAGTAATATCATTCTCTCCAGCTTCACTAGACCCCCTAATTTCTATGACTTGAGATAAACTTTCTTATAATTCTACATTTATAGTGATTTATTATACATTATTTCAGGCTCTATCCTCCATTTTCCTCTATCACCCAGTTGCTTAAGATCTTTAACTTTATGAATCATCGAAGACCATACTTTGCAGTTGCTATAGTTGATAATAAAACCAACTTTTAAGAAATATTTTAAGAAATGTTCAGGGGTTGAGAATGTAAGTCAGTTGGTGCAGTTTACCTAACATGCATAAAGCCTTGGGTGGTAGTAGTTTACACCTGTAATTCTAGCACTTGGGAGGCAGAGGCAAGAGAATCAGGAGTTCAGGAACATTCTTGAGTGGATCAGAAGTTGAGGGTCATCTTCTGCTACTTGGTGAGTCAAGCCCTGATTGGTCTACATGAGACTGTCTCAGTGCCCCACCTCCATGCACACACAAAAATCAATAATAGCCAAAGAAATATTCAGATGCTTCTGTAAGATAATAATAAACTACAAACTAGTCCTTGGTGCCAAAGTCCTATTTGCCTAGGTTCCTAGTAAATGTCCAACCATAAGAGCTGACTATTGCTTTCCTGACTCTCCCTTAAAGTATAATGTTCTAATAGCACTCTAGTACTCTGTTTATATGTGTGCAAGATTTTTTCCCTGACACTGTTTATCTACCATCTTGCAGAAATCTTATGTATGGAGTGGTGAAACTCATGAAGATTGTGGGCCAGCTGTCTGATAAATTTTACTACACAGATTGTCTCTTTTTTGGAGCAATTATTTCTGCCACTGACCCAGGTAATTGGACATTTGGTTTGATCATTATGTTACTATAATATTTAAATCTTATCAATTTCAGAGCAGTCATTGACTTTTGTTGCAGTAGAAAGACTGTGCCATTAACATATGATGGAGGAATGGAATAGTAGTTAGATCTAATAGACTTAGGCTTCTAAGAGAAATATGTGTTTACCTTCTCTGGTGCTTTGAATAAGATGTCCCCTATAGTCTCAGACACTTGAATATGTAGTCCCCACTTGGTGGTGCTGTTTGGAAAAGCTTAGGAGATGTGGCCTTGTTTGAGGAAGTAGATCATTGGAGGTAGGATGTCAAAGTTTATAAGCCTTGTTTCATTGTTAGTTCATTCTCTGAGCTTGTGGTTTAAAATGAGAGCTTTCAGTTTGCTCTAGCCACCATACCTGGTATTTGCTGCCTTTTGGGGGAAGCTATAATGGTGAATGGGCTCTTATTACTCTGAAACCTTAAATCCTAATAAACCTCCTCTTCTATAAGTTGCCCTGGTCATTCGTATATTTTAGGAATAGAAAAGAAACTGTATCTCCTTACTGTTTTATTGTGGGAAAATAACATACAATGTGCATCCTAATTTTGAACATATGGTTCAGTAGTGCTTTTGCTTTGTTCAGCAACTAATTTCTTGAATTTTTTCATCATTTACAATGGAAACTCTCTAAACTCATATAGCAACAACTTCCCTTTTGCCTTTCTATCCAGCTTTTGGCAGCCAACAACTATTCTCTTTTTCCCTCTATAAATTTGACTACTATAATTTCCTCGTGAAATCTTAGAGTATTTGTCTTGTCACTCATTTTAGTTAGCATTCTGCAAGCATCAATCCATCCGTGGCACAGCGTATGCCATGATTTCCTTCCTTTTAAGGTTGAAAACTATTTCACATTTTGCTTCTTGAGTCTTCTGTTTAAGGACACTTGAGTTCTCTCTACCTGTATTTCCTTCTTGTCATTCCCTTTAGAATGACTAATGTGGACACAATGTGAATGTATTCTTTTTCAGCATTGTGCTTTCACCTTCCTTTAGGAAGGGTGCCATTTGCTTTGAATAATGATTTTCCTTATTAGAAACAGTTGTATCCATAAACATTTTTGTGTAAAGTTCTTCTATGGATACCATATTGTGATGGAATTTTTATAAAGTCTCTTATTTTGTAGTTTTCAAATGTTAGATGAGCCATTTCCTAAAAGTGGAGTTAATGTATAGCTTTTCTCCCTGGAACATCAAAAACAAGCAAGATAAGCTTAACTCCAAGTTAGAATGTCTAAAGTAGAGCAGGGGGCTGGGGAGATGACTCAGCAGTTAAGAGCACATGCTGCTCATGCTGAAGACCCAGGTTTGATTACCAGTACTCAGATGGTGGCTCACAATCATCTATAACTCTAGTTTCACAAGATTCATGTGCAGGGATCTCCTGCAATATGGGTATTGCAGTGGGTATATGAATACCCATATATATAAAATTTTAAAGTTCCCTCCCAAAGTATCAGCTATTGCTTTCTCTAATGTCAACTATTACACGTCTGTTCTCCATGTCTATGGATTCAATTAACTGCAAATCAAATGTAGGTGTCATAAACTGCACATGCATACATGTATTCATGCATATACATATATATATTCATAAATATAGTGTCATGGGTCCATATAATGTTACTTGTATGTATGTTTTCAGGG
Source organism: Hylomyscus alleni (assembly GCA_019843855.1). Classification (NCBI taxonomy): domain Eukaryota; kingdom Metazoa; phylum Chordata; class Mammalia; order Rodentia; family Muridae; genus Hylomyscus; species Hylomyscus alleni. The sequence continues at coordinate 13,558 of JADRCC010239404.1, forward strand.
CTATGGAAAAAGAGGCCATGATTTTGAAAGAAAGTAGGGAGGGATATCTGGAAGGAGGAAAGAGAAGGGAGAAATGCTATAACCAAGTTGTAATCTCAAAATAAACAACAACAACAACAAAAACCCAATTATACATGTACTAAACATGTAATGTTGTTTTTTCTTGTTTTACTCCCTAGCCTGTGTAGTGTAAGAACTGGTCACATAGCACTTACCTTGTCATAATAATTACAGACAATTTAGATATGCTTTAAAATGCAATAGGGTAAAATACATATATCATTTTATATAAGGGAATTCAGCATGTGTGGATTTTGGTGTCCATGTCAGGAAGTTCTTAGAACTGATTTCCTTCAAATAATGGGGATTAACTGACTGTACATATATATTTCTCCATAATGTACATATGGAGAAAGGGTTGGTCCTGTTCTAACAGTGGAGGTATAAACATTTTCTTCATGCGTAAAATGCTAACATTCTGAACAGTAATAATCTTAAAGATAGTGATAGTTTCCACTTGACCATGCCTCTTGGAGGCCCTCTAGATTAGTGTTATCTCATAGATTTTTCTGTAAAGAATGTTATATAGTCTACTCAGTTTAGTCATGTGCTGCTACTGAGCATTTCAAATATTGGGCACAGCAAACTGAAGGAATGAGCTTTAGATTTCATTTAATATTACACAATTTAAATTAAGTGGCTACATATGACTAGTGGTCACCACAATGAACAACATGGTGCTAGACAGTTGTGTAGTTCTGAAGAATCTCAATCTTCCAAGATACAGTAACCTTTCTTACCTCCATATATTATCATAGACACTCTAAATTAGTATTGAAGGATTGGCTGTTTGAGGCAGCTTAGTTGTGAAAAGAAGGTGGGAGAAACGGAGTCTTGGCACCTTTGAGTTGAGCTCTAGTTAGGCCAGTCACTGATTAGCTGGCTTGGGCCCACTTTACCTTCTCCCGTCAGCATCCCCATCTATAAAGTAGAAGTAATGCTTCCTGTTTCTAAGGCTCCTTTGAGAATTAAATGCAGCCACACATGCAAAACGCTGAGCATAACATTTGCTGATTATGTTGGCCTCTGTGCACATCTGACTCAGGCAGAGAGTTCTGCTTTCCTCATGTTTATTTAAAAGGCAAATAATAGATCCTCACTACTCAAGCATGTTTCTAAAAAATACCCTGAAAGGTAGCTTTATTTAAATGTTAATCTGCCCATGACTAGGTTCAGAGGAGAATCTATTGAGAAATAGATTCTTCATAAGCCTGAGAAAGGTGTTTAAGCTGTCTAAACATATATTACTATTTATGTTTACATATGACTTTATTATATCATCTTATTAGCACCATAACCAAATAACAGGTGAGTGTGATAAAGGTAGCAGATACTGTTTTCTGAACAGTATTGCTTAAGTTATGCTTCACTTAATTGGATAAAAGACCCATTTTTTCAGACTATGTATATACCTGCTTATTTTGTTTGAATACGTTTGTGTTTGTTGTGACATTGCCATAATTGTTTTTATTTGGCCTCTGAAGATTGGCATAGTAAGAGTTCTATGTAAATAAAAGTTGTAGAAAACTAGAAACTTAAACTTGTTAGACTTTAGGACATTAACTTTAACTGCTTTTTAAATGAATAGCTTTTGAGATGTAGGATGTTTTACTAAAACAGTCTCCTAAAAATCTGCTGCTTGAAAACTTGGACCATAAGAGAGATTGAGTCGGGCAGTGGTGGCACATGCCTTTAATCCCAGCACTTGGGAGGTAGAGGCAGAGGCAGGCAGACTTCTGAGTTCAAGGCCAGCCTGGTCTACAGAGTGAGTTCCAGGACAGCCAGGGGCTACACAGAGAAACCCTGTCTCTGAAAACCAAGAGAGAGAGAGAGAGAGAGAGAGAGAGAGAGAGAGAGAGAAAGAGAGAGAGAGAGAGAAGAGAGAGAGAGAGATTGAGAGAGAGATTGAGAGATTGAGATTGAAACTCAAATGTAGAGTTAGAGGAGGGAGGTACTAAAACAAAACAAAGCAAAATAAAACAAAACAACACAACAACAAAACACAAGGCCCATTTTGCTTTCAGTGAAGTAGGTCAATCAGTTCCTTGACATATATATTTTGCAAAACAAAGTTATTCACTGAGTAGCTAAAGGTAGAGGTGAGAGGACCAAGTCTCAAATCCTCTTCCCTGAGGAGTGGGGCAGGGCCATTTATAGGATGGAGCAAGGTGATTTAAGACATGGGGAAATGTGGCTGGAGGTGAAGTAATCAGTGGTCTAAGCACACGCGTAATCAATCTTCATGGGTCTTCATGCAGCACATGATGAGAAAATAGTAGTACCAGTGTGATATGGGGAAGACTAGGCATCTGCACAGGCCCACAAAAATGTCCTTGAAATTATTCCTTAGCCTGCTGCTATTATTGTGACCCTCATGTCAGAGCTATTATCTATACAAAACTAGTATAGGGTCAAATAACTAATAATAATATAATTTAGTTGTGTGAATTCCAAAATTATTGACTTTAAAACTCTCCTGAACGAAAGTGACTAAGTGGGAGTGTGGGGGTGGAGAATCCTAAACATCAGAGTTCGAAGCATTGCTAGCTATAAGTGGGACTAGACTCGGTAAACTTACTTGCTTGTTTGCTTTTTGGAGACAGGGTCTCATTGTATTTAGAGCTTACTGGGAAGCACAGGCTGACCTCATTGCTGCTTTGCCCTTCTGAATGCTGGGATTATGGGTGTGAACTATCACATCTAGCTGTTTCTTTAATGATAAGTTGGGAATCTGTTCTCCTATGGAGTCTTCTGAAGTCTTATTCTTTGAGTAGTCACAGTCCTGAGATATTTTTGAACAGCAAAATATACATAATTACAACTGTAATCACTCCTTTGATAAAAAGCTCACCTGATGATTATGGGCCATTGAGCAAGGACTTGGTGTTAAGGGGACTATATCAGATTGTTTTCTTGTTCCTAAGTCATCTAGCACAAATTCTAGTATGAAATGGTATTGACAAACAGAAAGAAAAAAGAGTTTCTTATCCCTGATTACACCGTACTCAACAGAAACAAAGAGACTAGGATACCTACCCCACAACATGATTTGAAGCCCTACCTGTCAGTGATCTTCAGCATTTTCTAATGCTGCCACCTAGGGGACTAACCCCTCTTTATGTGAAAGTGTGAGGGACACTTATTTAAGTTACATCTAAACCAGGACAAATCTTTTCCTTTAGAGGTGACTTTCTCACTCTTGTTATCTCTATACCATCCTCTTTTGGATGCTTCTGTATGCCGTGGATATTTCCTCGCTGTGGTCAGGCATAGACTTGCTAAGGAGAGGCACCATAGAGTGCCTTATAAAGTGATAGCAGGAATAAAGAAGAATTAAGATTCATACCAGTTCTATGTAACTATCTGTTCTTATTAGATATGCTTTCAAATCTAATAATGTGCAATCAACTATGTATTGTTTTTACTGTTAATTATAGTATTTAGGCAAACCATGTTCTAAATTCAGAAAAGCTTTTCAAGTTATATCATATAATCCATCACTTTGTTAAATGTGATGATTACTTTTAACTGTTCATTTGATTGGTTTAAGAAACACTAGGGCATTAATAAGGAATATTTTTGAGTATGTCTATGAGGACATTAATGGAGGGGGTTAAGACATGCTCTGAATGTGGGTGCTACTACTCCATTGGCTGGAGTTCTTGACTGTTTGATTAGTCAGGGAAAAGAGGCAAAGTCAGCTGAATACCAGCATTTATCTTACCTTTCTTTCTAATTGTGGACACAATACAGCCACCTCATGCTCTTGGTACCATTCCTTCACAGTAATGATATACTATATCCCATCAAACCATGAGCCAAAATAAACCCTTCCTTTTTTATGTTTTTGCTTTTCAGGTCAATGGTATGAGAAAAGTAACCAGCCTACCAAATCTTTGGACTTTGCTGTGTGTTGAATTCTTCAACAGTTGTTGACTATTGCATACTTTCTGCTTGCCCCATCATATTTATCTGCCACCCTTTCCTCTTTTTTGGCCCCAGAAGTCTGACTTACATAGGTTCCTTTGCTTTCTGCTTTCCCATTGGATTCATTTATAGTGAATGTCACTGGAAGGGGGTTGGAGGTATAGGAATCCTGCAGACTAGTTGTACCACTTCGTCAGAAGTTACACCTCCTATCAAATGGCCTAGTTCGTACAACTCCAGGGTCTGGTAACTGCTCCTTGCCTTGAAGCCTTCAGGACTATGTATGAAAGTTCTCTGTTTTTCAGCCTCAAGTACTGTTCTCCCTTCTAGTTTCCCTGTACTCTTGCCACACCCTTATAAATAACTTCCTTATAAAACCCTTCTTAGCATGCCTTTTGTTTCTTCCCAAGACTCCCTGATTAATAGTATCTGATGACCTAGGAGGTCTCTTGCTCCTAGACTGCCAAGCCTAGGCACTGTTTATTTTTATTTGCTTCCATCAGTTTTGAGTCTCTGAGTCCCCATGTAGCTGTGTGATTAGAGCCCCTCCCATGGTAGCCCACAGTGGGCATATGATATAACTGAGGAATGAAATTTCTCTTGAATTAATCACTGAGATTTGGGGAATTTCAATACTGAAAGTATAGCACAGCTCATGAATTGCAGAGTCTGTTTTCTTACCCTTAAATGAGAGAAATAGTAATAATAGTCTCCTCATAGGGTTTTATAAGAACTGAATTAAATTACAAAATGCTTAGCATGGTGTCTGTGTTAAGTCGTCAGCATTTGTGATTATTGTTAGTTTTTCTTCAAGAGCTGCATTTTTAAAACTTTTATTTAATCTTTTTTTTTTTACAGTCCAGAGTTTATCCCTCTCCTGGTCTACCCTCCGACTGTTCCACATCTCATACCTCCCCCACCAATGTCCATGAGGATGCCCCACCCTCCACTCCCCCGCCCCACCAGATCTCCCCACTCCCTGGGGCCTCCACTCTCTTGAGGGTTAGGTGCATCTTCTCTGACTGAGTCCAGATCCTGTAGTCCTCTGCTGGATATGTGTTGGGGGCCTCATATCAGCTGGTGTGTGCTGCCTTGTTGGTGGTCCAGTGTCTGATTAGTTGAGACTGCTGGTCCTTCTACAGGGTTACCCTCCTCCTCAGCTTCTTCTAGCTTTTTCCCTAATTCAACGACAGGGGTCAGCAGTTTCTGTCCATTGGTTGGGTGCAAATATCTGCATCTGATTCTTTCAGCTGCTTGTTGGGTCTTTCAGAGGGCAGTCATGCTAGGTCCCTTTTTGTGAGCGCTCCATAGCCTCAGTAATAGTGTCAGGCCTTGGGACCTCCCCTTGACCTGGATCCCACTTTGGGCCTGTCAGTGGACCTCCTTTTTCTCAGACTCTTCTCCATTTTTGTCCCTGCAGTTCTTTCAGACAGGAACAATATGGGTCAGAATTTTTGACTGTGGGATGGCAACCCCATGCCTCACTTGATGTCCTGCATTTTTTTAAAAAAGAAAATTCTTATAATAATGGTAACTACTAGGATCAAAGTTTTGCATGAAGAACCATAGATATAATTCATGTAATAAATTTTATAGAATACAACATTTTAAAAATTCCTATCTCCAAAGATTTCCTGGTTGTATAGCCTCTTAAATCAGGCTGAATAGAAGAAATTGTCTTTATGTCTTGCGATAGCATCCGTGTTGTAAGAACATGTCCGTCAAGAAGGCTCACTGGCAGGCATGCACCCTGTTCTTAAGCTGCTTGTGTCATGATGCATAGGGCACCCTTCAAATTCAAATTAGTTGGTTTTTTTTGTAAACGATAAAATTTTTGAAAAGGAAAGCATGTTGGAGGGAATGTCACTTTGAATGTTCTTTAGTCCCTAACAAGAATAGAGAAAGCAAGATAGAAAAAGAGGGAAAAAACCCATAAAGAATAATATTTCAGCAGGAACAGTGAGACTTGGATACAAGAATAGCACCTCTGCAGAGGAAAAAAGGGGTGCTGATCATTTTGACTGCTATGAAACGCAGAAATTTCCCACTAGTATTTACAAACTGAAGTAAGGGTCCCCACTGGGAATAAATGTTGTTAGCCTATATGATGATATGTAGCTGATCTTTGTTGTTTTGTGGATTCTTCTGTTTTCCACCCTTTATTCACCCCTCCCCTAGTTTCACCCCCTATCTCTAGTTAGGAGGGAAAGAGGAGAGAGAGATCTTTGAATCTAATTTCTTCCTTCCTTGTTTCTTCTTTGCTTGCAGATGATCTTTGCTACTTTGTGGGTTATTTTATCCCATCCCTTATCCTCCCAGGTTCACCCCATCACTAAATAGAGAAAGAAGGATAGAAGGGAAAGAGAGAGATAGAGATTTATCTCGGAATCTTGTTTCTTCTCTGAGTACAACTAACAAACTGCAGCCAACCCTTCCTGAATGACCACCAACCACCAACCACCAACCACCAACCCTGCCTTTCGGGGCTCTAGCATTTATATACCCTCTGAAAAGTTCCAGAATTCCAAATGCCTCACAATCACAGAAACTACCTGCAGCTGGCAAAACCATGCATGCCTCTGCTAGAACACGGCAAATCATAGCCAGCTGCTGTGGTCAGTCTGAAGCAGCCCCATATTCCTATACCTGGGATTAAAATGAAAACATATAGTATTTCTGTATTTTTAAAAAGAAACCAATATTCCAGAATTATCACTACAGTAACATTTAAAACTGAGAAGGACTTTCAATGTTCAAATGTTATATAGACCAGGTTGACCTTTAACCCATAGAGGCCTACCCTCTGCCTCTCAAGTGCTGAGATTAAAAGCATGCAACACTACATCCAACTAATAATTTTTTTTTTAAAAAAAGAAATGCCTAGGAAATATCAGTGAAAGGATTGACTCATCCTCCAAAGAGGAACTGGTAGGACTATTACCTTTGATTGACAGGTTATTAAAAGAGGAGGACAGATTAAATTCTAGTTGGGATGGGATAGACAATGCTAGAGTTAGTGGATCTCAGAAAGTATTGAGGAAGTTGATATATTTAACAATTCCAGGTACAAACAGATTTATTAGTTGTTTATAGTTGCTGTGATAAAATTCCATGGCCAAAGGTAATATAAGGTAGACAGTTTATTTTAGTGTATGATTATAGATAGACTGATAGTATCCATTGAGAGTGAGGAATGCATAGCATGGTAGCAGAAGCATTGTTCTTTATACACAGTAAGTGCAGGGGTGGGGGGGGGAGAGGCAGACAATGGAAATGAGACAAGCTTGCAAACCCTCAAAGCTTGCTATCCTCCTATCCTCAGTGACATACTTCCTCCAGCAAGGTTCTACCTCCTAAGAGTGCCGTAATCTCCCCCAAATAGCACCACTAGCTGGCTAAAAAGTATTTAAATACACGAGCCTATGGAAAATATTCTTATTTAAAGCACTGCCTAGAAAAAGGAGCCCATATACTACCCATGACACACCTTAATTAAATATAAGCAATATAATCAAGTTGAAGTTGAATACCATGCAAATGTAAGGAAAAATGAAGTTAACTCCTTGGATATGAAAGCTACCATAATGAAGTCAGACTAGGAAAATGGAGCCCTCCCAAGGGATCAGATTCCAAAAGATGCTAAGGGAAATTAAGAAAGTGATAGACAGCCTAGCATGGTAGTACATGCCCTTATTCCAGCACTTGGGAGACAGGGGCAGGTGGATTTCTGAGTTCAAGGTTAGCTAGGTTTGCACAGGCCAGGTAGTAGTGGCACTCACCTTTAATCCCAGAACTCAGGAGGCAGAGGCAGGCAGATCTCTGTGAGTTTGAGGCCAGCCCTGTCTATAGAGTGAGTTCCAGGACAGCCATTGCTGTTATACAAAAACAAAAAAGCAAAACAAAAACAAAAACAAAACAAAAACGAAACGAGCAAACAAGCAAATAACCAACAATTAAAAAAATAAAATAAAACAGTCTCAAAAGACAAAAGCAAGCAAACAAGCAAATAAAAAAAAAAAGATTGATAGGCATTACAAAAGAACTTTATGTCTCAGGCCTGGAAAATTGTTACACCAGAGAACTAAATCATGAAGCCCCTTAGAAAAGAGCGCATAGAAGGGGATAGAGGGGAAGCCTGGCAGGGTGAAGGAGTTTTTTTTTTTTTAATTCCATTTTCTTTAAAATATGTAGAATAAAATGATAATGTCAGAGGATATGTATTTGCGGACTAAACTATAAAGAAAGGAAAAAAGGTCACTATAAAATTCACACAGTGGTTATTTTGAATGAAGGGGCTGGAAAATTCTTGAATTGGTTGTTGGTAAGAAAATTGTCTTGCTTATACTTACTAAACTAAATATTTGGTTTGGTGTTCTAATTCCATAAGTAGTGGTGCTTTTGGCTACATATACCAGAAAAACCTGGCCAATACTGGCTTAAACAAAAGTAGATGTTTATCTTGAATCTTTCCAGTGGCCTAGTACCACAACTTCTGTCCCAGCTGGGCATCTAGGACCTTCATGTTTCTACTATACACCTTTGAGTTTCAGTAGTACTTTTATTGCCTTGTGAGAGTAAGCTGGATGCTTGTATCTGGCCTTCTTCTCTATCTTCTCCTGCTGATAAAGGCCAGGGATATGGGTAACCATCTTGAGGTACACAGATCAGCTCCTACAGGAAAGCCATTATCTGGTCCCAAACACCAGTAAAACTAAGGTTGAGAAACCATGCTCTAGAGTAAGTCATAGTGTGTATGCTCTGGGAGTGCTTGGGGTGCTAAGAACCTTTCACGGGCCCATCAGGTCAAAAGTCATTTCATAATAACTTCAATACCTTATTTACCCCTTTGACTCTCTTCTTTTCCATGTGTACAGTGGGGTTTTCTAGAGGCTGTGCAAGAACATGATATTGTCTGTCCCTTAGATATAGATACAACTGTGAGAAGCATCTACCTCCTGTTAATCTAAGAGTTTGAAGAGATTTATAAAAATGTAGAACAATGCCTTCTTTTCAGGTTTTTATTTTATAAAGTGTAGTTTTTATTAAAATATTTCATGTTAGTGCATAAAAGGTCATTGTTTTAAATTCACAAATACTTATTTTTCTGCTTTAGTCAATAAAATAAATATCAGCATTGGGAGCATAGCTTTTAGAATATAAAGGAGTTTAGAGGTTAAAAGTTGGAGAACTACTGATTCAGAGAATAGTTGATTCTTACAAGCTTCAGAAATATAAAAACTGAGAGGAGTATAATTATGGACTAAGCATGGTGATTCATATCTGTAATCCCAACAATCAAGGGAGTGAGGCAGGAGGATTGTGAGTCTCAGGCCAGCCTGAGCTATATAAGAGACCCTTTCTTAGTTCTTTATTCCCTAACAAGTAAATTATAGCTAATTTACATGGACAAAGCCATGATGATCACAGTCTTTTCTGTTCCCTGACTTGGTGCTGGGTTTTGGGAACTTAGGGGTCAAAAAGTAGGATTCTGTCTTTAAACATTTGCCAATCCACAAAAAGAGACAAATTATATAAGTGCTTCCCCTAGTTCTACATAAGGTATTTTCGATGTATGGAGGGAGTAAGGCAGGCAGCAGTGTACTCAGGTACAGGAATCATCAGACTCAATGACCACGTCAAACCTCATCTAGGCTTACCATTTTCCCTCCCATCAGACAAATCATCTGTCTTTGACTCATTTGCTGACTACCAAGTCACTTTGTCTGAGTTAATATATAAAATAGCTTCTAAAAATCTGGAACCAGTGGTTTAAGAGCAGAAACCAAAACTAATTTCTGTGCTTTGGGCATGCATTTCAGTGACTGTGCTGGCAATCTTTAATGAACTACATGCAGATGTGGATCTTTATGCTCTTCTGTTTGGAGAGAGTGTCCTGAATGATGCAGTTGCCATTGTACTATCTTCGTAAGTAACTATTTCTGCGGGGGTTGGGGGTGGGGGGAGGAGGCAGGCGGGCTAATGTTTCTGGCTATGTCCCTCAGCAGCACTCAGGGTGCTGACACCAGCACAGCATGGTGGCTGCAGCTTAAATGAATTATATTTTCTCTGATCAGTGCTTGGCAGACCATTGATATTTTCAGTTACAGTGAGCCACTTTATCCTCCAGGGATACAGTTTAAGATTGCTAATGAATGCTTGAAATCTTGGATGATACTGAACCCTGTTTATGATATTCCCACATATACATGCATACATACATATATACAAACCAATACATATCTATGGTAAACTTCAGTGTATAAAGTAGACAAGTGGAAAGTTAACAATAACTAATAATAAAGTAGAACAATTATAATAATGTGTTTTAATTGTTAAAAGTTATGCTTAATTGTATTTTCATCTTTTCACTTATATGTAACAATTTGTGGCTTCTCATTGGCAAATTCAAAATTTCAGCAAAAAATTTCTCCTTGGAAACATTATCAAGTAAAATAAAGGTCGTTTGAGCATGAGTGCTGCAGTCTGATAACCTCAATGCATTGTTTCTAAGGGACTAATAGTCAAGAAGCATATACTGTGTGGCTGTGTTAGACAAAGTAATGATTCATGTCATGAGCACATTCAGCCAGGTGGCTTGAGGTTTCATTATTCTATTGGGAAGAGTATACAATTTAGAACTTATAAATAAATAAACTTATAAATAAAATAGAACTTATAAATTTATTTCTGGAATTTTCTACTTGATATTCTTAGACTGAGGTGATCTCAGGTAACTAGAACTGTGGAAACTAAAATAGTGAAGGAGGGTGAGGCCTGCTTAGTGTACCATGGTGTAAAACCAGTGTGGTCTTAACACCCCCCCCCCC
>JADRCC010239428.1:0-11583 GCA_019843855.1 Hylomyscus alleni
TGTGTGTGTGTGTGTGTGTGTGTGTGTGTGTGTGTGTGTGTGTGTGTATGTATCAGATGGTGGATATGTTCTCTACCATTGCTATATCCCCAGACCATACTATATCCTTTTGAAATCTTTGAACCAAGATCACAGTACATTTTTGCTATTGGCACATGCTATCTTTGAAATTTTAATTTAATTTCTAATTAGCATACAAAGTACCAAGTTCCCTTGTAGGCTTGGATTTTTCAAAACCTAATTTAATAAGGGTTCTTAAATGCTTCCCTTCTATCCTACCTACCAGAGGTAGGGGGAAGGAAAGGTTACTAGGAAACAGGGATTGTTTACCTGTTTAGAAGTAGTTCTTTGGAGAGATCCCAGTCTTTGTTATCAGGATATCAGTGGTCCTGTCCAAAACTTAAAACACAAACCAGTAGCAGCAGTCTAAGTGGAAAACACCAAACATGAATCAGTATTGGCTGATGAATCCAGAAGAAATGGTGACACTCTGTCGGCATGAGTCCACAGATGCAAAAAGAATCAGCTGAAATATCAGAAGTTCTTTGGTGAGTTACTCTTTATAAAGTTACAATAAGCGAAGATCAGTGATGCAGTGCAAAGCGAACCGAAGTACTAGCCTTGTCCCAATATTTGTATTCTTTATATATCTTCTCATATGTCTGCTTCAGCAAAACATTTTCTCACCTACGTCTGCTTCAGCAAACATCACATGACATAACTGAATCTCCAACGAATCCAGAAATTTCCACTTTATTCCCTAGTGGGATTTTCATATGTAACTAGTTTGGATTGATCCTCAGTCTCTGACCCACTTCTCTCTCAATCTCCTGCCTGCCCCCAACTCCTACCCCCTTTCTCAATATTCCCTCTCCCACTTTTATAACATGTATACTCGATTATCTTATTCAGAACTTTTATCAAAGCTTCTTATTGTCCCTCTCATGGGGCACTTTATATTTTTCTAGACTCTACATACAATTATTCTTGCACAAATATAAATAAAATAAAATTAGAAGCACTTATCCACATGTCTTAGCCTGGGTTTTACTGCTGTGAAGAGATATCATGACCAAGGTAACTCTTATGAAGGATAACATTTAATTGGAGCTGGCTTACAGGTTCAGAGATTCAGTCCATTATCATCATGGCAGGAAGCAAGGCAGCATCCAGGCAGGCATGGTGCTGGAGAAGGATCTGGGAGTTCTACATCTTCATCTGAAGGGTGCTAGGAGAATACTGGCTTCCATATGTTTAGTATGAGTGTCTCATTGCCTACTCCCACAGTGACGCACTTCCTCCAATAAGGCCACAGCTACTCCAATAAGGCCACACCTCCTAATAGTGCCACTCCCTGGCCCAAGCATATTCAAACCACTACAGCACATATGAGAAAGGGTATGCAGTATTTATATTCTGTGCATGAATTACCTTCTATAATAAAATATGTCACTGTTCTGTTATTTTTCCTGAAAATTTCACCATTTCACTTTGCTTTATGGCTAAATAAAATTCCATTGTAAAATATGTATCACATTTTCATTATCCATTCATCTGTTTATGGACATTTATGGTATACACAAGTGTCTGTGAGAATTAAGATCCTTACTCCATAATAACTAATTGGAGAAACTACACACAATGAAAGCAAGACAGTTTATTTTTGTTTCAGCAAAACAAGACACTAGCTTAAAAAAAGAAAGAAAGAAAAGAAAAGGCTGGTTGGATAGGTGAGGCCTTACTTTTAGATCGTGTCGTTGCTGTTCCAAGGGAAGGTTCTGGATTTCTCTGCCATGGCATTCATCTCTTTGACAATTACACTTACCTTCTCCGCACTCACCTTATCTACAAGACTGAACAGTTTTTAATCAAATGACACATTTTTCATGTTTTTCTGCTTTCTTTTTTTTTCTCACCACAGACCTTGGAAAGAACAGTAAGCAAGAACCATGCCAGAGCCAGAATGCTATCCTGCTTGGAACTTTTGCCAATTGGGTGTGGAACAGTGTTTTTGATGGTCCTAATTGTAAGTTCTTGTCTTTTCTTCCCCTTTGCCTGAGTACTTTGGAGAGTTACAGCATTCTTGATTCTCTAGCATAGTCACTACCCCAATTTTACCATATTCCTATGGCTCAAGATTCCCCTTTGCATCTTGATATAAGGGCTCAGTCATGTAGTGGAGCTAATTTTTTAACCTTAAGATATACTGAAAGCAAATGAACAAATAGCCACCAACTTCTAGAGAAGACAGGAGTTCATGCTTCCTGTTTATCTCTAATTCTTTGATAAGCTTTAAATCATATATAAGATATAATATATCACATTGTCTTAGTTGGGGTTTCTTGCTGTGAAGAGACACCATGACCAAAGCAACTCTTATAAATGATAAAATTTAATTGAGGCTGGCTTATAGTTTCAGAGCTTCAGTCCATTATCATCAAGGCAGGAAGCATGGCAGGGTCCAGGCAGACACGGGCCTTGAGGATCCAAGAGTTCTTCACCTTGATCTGAAGGCAGCATCAGGCAGAGACTCTCTTCCACTGGCAGCAGGAGGAGACTGTCTCACATTGGCCAGACTTGAGCATGTATATGAGACCTCAAAGCCCCACCACCACTGTGACACACTTCCCCTAAGAAGGCTACACTTCCTAATAGTGCCACTTCCCCATGGGCCAACCATATTCTAACTAACTGTTGGAGTGATTTTTTTGATCACTGTGTAAAGATGTGTTTCTGTTCTTCCTTACCTACCTAAGGCATCTTCCGATTGCCTAAAATAAAAGTCCTATGGCCTATAGCAAAAGGCAGAATGTGGGTTGGTGGGCTGTACAGGCAACCTGGTCCCAGTCGAGCAAAGGTCTGGAACTTCAAAGACCTGGTGGGTGGTAATTTCTACCTGCATGGGATGGAAGTTGTTCAACCAAACCTCCTGGGCCCCTGGCTCCACACAGAAAGGAAATTTAAAGTTACTTTGAATAATATTAAAATGCAAATATAATCTACCTTAATCTTTTAAATACAGGATGGCATTTTTTTTGTTTTTTGTTTTTTGTTTTTTTTTTTCAAGACAGGGTTTCTCTGTGTGGCCTTAGCTGTCCTGAAACTCACTCTGTAGGCCAGGATGGCCTCAAACTCAAAAAATCTGCCTGCCTCTGCCTCCCAAGTGCTGGGATTAAAGGCATGTGCCACCACCGCCCAGCCAGGATGGCATCTTCAATACAAACACTTACCATTAAATTTGCCCATATTTAAAAAAAATTAGATAGGGTTGGAAAGATGGCTCAGCAGTTAAGAGCACTCACTGGTTGTTCTTCCAGAGGACTTTGGTACAATTCTTAGTACACACACTGTCTGTAAACCCAGATCTAGATGGCGGTTCACACTGTAAACCCAGTTCCAGAGGATGCAACACCCTCACACAGGCATATATGCAGGTAAAAATCCGATGCATATAAAATAAGAATAAATAGATTAGGGCTGGAGAAGTGGCTTAAGTGGTTAAGAGTACTGGCTGCTCTTCCCAGAGGTCCTGAGTTCAATTCCCACCAACCACATGGTGGTTCATAATCATCTACAATATGATGTGCTTCCCTCTTCTGGCATTCAGGTGTACATACAAATAGAGAACTCATACAGATTAAATAAATAAATCTAAAAATAGTGATCAAAAATAAGTAAGTAATATTTTAAAAATCAGACAAAACTTATAGTCTAATGATATAGTTCAAATTCTTAGAAACACAGGAAATGCCAAACACAAAATTAGTAGACAGAAATAAATAATAATGATTAAAGGAGAAATTAATGAAATGGAGACTAAAAGAACAATTAGAATTAATGAAATAGAGTGGGTTACTATAAAAGATAGACAAATCCTTTGTAGAACTAACTAAAATGACAGAATACCAAAATTATTAAAATTAATGGTGAAAAGAAGGACATTACAATGGTTATCCATAAAATTCAGTGATTTTACTAGGTAATACTTTGAAAATATGTATTCTACAGAATTCTTGTAAATTTTGAATCCTTGAGTCACTTCTTTAGGGTGAAAAGTGTTTCTAGTCTAGAGCTGTGTGGGGGCATCCTGCTTGTTTCAAATGTCTTGTATATTTAAAGCATGGTCAGTATCTTCCCTTTACATATAACTTGGGCAAGGTGGTCCCCTCACCCTGGAGTGGGTGCTTCCATCAGTCTTAGGATGGGTGGCTTCATCACACAGCTGATCTCATTCAGAGAGCCCCGTGTGTGTCCATTCAGATGTGTAGGTGGGGTCAGTGAAGAGAAGGGTGATCTAGATGGCTGATGAGCCAGCTTCATGGCATGGGGTAATGGATGATTCCCTGTGCCGTGAGAATTTTACTAGAATGTCATTAAACAGCCCAACTACCTCATGTGAAACTGGCTGTAGACAATCTGTTTTTGATGAGAAGTGTGTTGGCAGAAATTTATTCTGATTAATAAGTTGAACAGCACAGTGTATCTATGAAGAACAAACATGTTATACCAGATGCCAAAGGGCTAAACTATACATAGATTTTCTCAGATACATTTCTATGTTAATCTTCAATTCTACAATCTGTATCCTCATGAACATTTGTAGTTTTGTAGAGCCACATGCTTTGGATATCTGTCACAGAATCACCTCTTGTCCCTCAGTATTTTGAATGAACATCATAATGCTGATAGGAACCAAGTTAAATTACAAAAGTGTTAAACAACTTGTGGCTTCTTAATTTAATGGACCTTTACTTAGAAATGTATTAGAGCCTTTTAGGACCAATTGTTGAGTGAAAATCTTGTGTACAGATGTGTCTGTTTCTCTGTCCAAATTGTTTTTCCTGTATTTCATGAAAAGTGGGGCAGAGGTGAGGGTTTTACTCTCTTTGGAGAATGTTTAAAAACATCTGTCAGATTTTTATATCCATTAGTTACAATAAACATATTTTTAGAGTATTTTGTTAAAAAAAGAAAACATGTATTCTACTAAGTAGGACCATCTAGAAGAAACTGACCAATTTCTAGATACAATACTTAGCATAATATGCAAACAACTCAGACTTATAACAATGAAACTGAAGCATCAATAAAAAGTTGTACAGTTAAGAAAATGCATAGACAGAGTGATTCAATGCTGAACTTTACCAGAAATTTGCATTTGCTCTTCAAATTGTTTCATAAAAGAAAAAGAAAAAAGATCATTAAATTTTTTAGATAATGTCATTATTACTCTGATTCAAAAATCAGTAAAGAGCACACAACCAACAAAAAACATCATCTAATTTCTCTGTTGAATATAGACACAAAATTCTCAATAAAGTATGTGCAAACTGAATAAAGCATCACATTTTACAACTACTTGGGAAGGGACTAGAGAAAAGGCTCAGTTAAGTTAATTTACTATACTTGCAGAGAACCTGAGTTTGGTTCCCAGCACCCAGGTAAGGTAGCTCACACTTCCTGTAATGCCAGTTCCAGAGTTATCTGATGCTTTTTTTTTTTAGCCTATTATGTATAGTCAGGCATGTGCAAATAGTTATGTGTACACAAATACACACATATAATTTTATAATCTTTTAAAAAATACCTAGGGCATATCCCTCCTAATCTGCCTAGTTTCCACCACACAGAAGAGTCCACCAGGCCCAAACCACTCAACCCGCACCTCCCAATCTGTCCAGCTTCCTGCACGAGAAAGAAGAGAAAACTAGGCCCTAACTAGTGCATCCAAACTTCCCTTGTCGCTCCAGTCCCTAGGGATTACCAATAATGGATCTTGCACCCTGAATATCCTGCTTTCACTTCTATACTTTCTCCAGCTCCTGGTGCTAACTGGCAAGCCCTACCCAGACAATCATCCCCAGGCCCACATTCTCATTCAATCAATTAACTCCAAATGTAAGAATCTTGTCACAAAAGCAGAAAGAAAAAAATCCACATAAAAATCCAAGACATATTTCCTCCAAAAATTACTAATTCCATAATAATGGAACCCAATGAGAATGGCCTTGATGATCTTCCAAACAAGAAATTTAAAACACTGTCTAAACTTGTTCCAGAAAACTCGAAGATGAAAAAAGAGAGAGATGAGTGAAATAAGGAAGCTAATACATGAGATGAAAATATAATTAAATAAGACAGAATTATTGAAGAAAAACTAAACTGAAATGATGCAAAAAGTGAAAAAGCCAAATAAAACTCTCTATGCAAGACCTTACCAATAGAATGGACCACGAGGAAATCAAGGCTAAAAGACAATGTAGAGAAATTGTACCACTTTAAAATTCAGTGATAAGATTGTGTGTGTATATATATACACATATATTCACATATACATGTATATATACACACATATATACATATATGTATATATATGTATACATACCCACATATATATACACATGTGTGTATATATGTATACATATATGTGTATGTATGTGTGTGTTGTGGGATATATATCCCACAAACAGAAGAAAGGAAAACACTTGAGTACCATTTTGCATCAAAGGCAAACTGTTCACATAGTTGCCCATCCTGGTGCCTCCAGAACTCCAAAGAGATATGACAAGAAAAGAAACTCTCCATGGCACATTATAATTAAAGCATTAAAAGCAGAATAAAGAAAGAATATTGAAAACTGCAAGAAAAAGTCAAATCACTTATAAAGGCAAAATAACACGTGGTTCATTATCTGACAGAAATTTCAAATTCAAAGGGGCATATAAAGATGTGTTTCAAATTCTCAGAGAACATTACTCTCAATCAAGAATATCCAGCAAAACTATTAAAATTAATAGAAAAATAAAATTTTCCACAAGAACAAATGAAAAATATTTATGAACACTAAGCCAACTCTATGGAACATACTGAAAGTACTATGTGAGTCAAAAGAGCATAAACACAAGCAAGAGAAAAATAAACAATACCAGGACAGTAGATCAAAAGAGGTCAAAGAATCACCACAAAATCAACAAAAAGACAAGAATACACATCTCTAAATAATAATTCTGTGTACTGAGACTTTGGGTTTGTTTAAAAACCAAAGAAACATTATCCATGTTTTTATTTTAATCCCAGGCCTGGGGCCATGGGGCTGCTTCACAGCAGGTTGACTATAATTTGCCTCCTGCTCTAGCAGGGGCATGATTTTCCAGCTGCTGATAGTTTTATAGGTGTGTGATATTTGGAATTCTGGGGACTTTTCAGAGGATACATAAGTGATAGAATAGACTGGTTGCACATTTTATACTGGTTTTCGTTGCTTGCTATTTGGTGCATTTTGTCAAGTAGTTGTGTGCAAAGAGATGAAAAGAGGAAATAATCCGGGTCCTTGAGTGTCCTCATTCATATGGCCACTGTCAAGCTTGACTGTGTATTTATTCTCATCTTATCACTGTGGGCTTGTGTATCTCTCTGCTGCTGCCTGGAGCTGCACAGTACATTAGTTAAAAGGAGGTAATGCATAAGTGAAATATTTTATTATAGGAAAGAGAAAATAAGCTGGTCAAGTAGAGAGAAAGAAAGGAGAGGAAGGAGAGGAGAAGAGAAGAGAGAAAGGAAAGAAAGGAAGCAAGAGAACAAGAGAGAGAGGAAGAAGGAAAGAGGGCAAGAGAGAGAGAGGAGGGGGCAAACCTCCCCTTATATTGTGTGAGGCATGGCTATCTATCTGTGGTGTGGGCCATGCCTGGCTGTGGTCAGATGACTCAGGGTAGGGTTCAGCTAGAATGCTGGGAGTTTGGGGCATTGTTTACCTGATAGAGTGCACATCTTCTGTGGGGGCAGCTGTGAGAGGTTGTGACTGAGACAGGAACCAAAGACTCAGGAGTTATGGTTGAACACCTTCTGTCCCTTGAAGGCAAAGATATTGCCAACTGGGTAACTGGAGTTCAGACCTATTACTCAACTGGGCCTAGGTTGCCTGAACAGACCACTGCCCTACATATCACTTTGCTTTAAATAAAATTTCCTCATTACTTCATAAAAAAAATCAGATATCCTTAAAACAAAAATCAAACTTTCCCCAAGGAACTCAACACTCCTGATCAGCAGGACATAGTCTAATAATATCATTGCCCTCTTTCCTACCCCTAATTTTATCTGGGATTTCTTTCTCTCTTCCCTCTATCTTTTCTCTCCTACCTAGTGTTAGGTTGGAGGAAGCAAAGGGGTGGAGAAGTGTGGAAGAAAACGGAACCCACAAAGTAGCCAAAGTCCAGCTACAATTCTGAATATTAATGGACTTAATTCCCCAGTAAAGACAAACCAGAAGACTGGATTAAAAACATGATCTATCTTTTCTCTGTCTCCAAAAAACACATTTTGCCATCAAATACATAACCTTAGCATGAAAGGATGAAAAGGGTACTCCAAGCAAATGAATGTAAAATACGAACATGTGTAGAAATTCTAATACTTGACAAAACAGACTTAAATTAGTCAAAAGGGACAAAGAAGATCACTTCATACTCACTAGAGGAACAATCCATCAAGAAGCTATTACAATTATCACTATATATGCACCAAACAGATGTAATTAATTTAATAAAAGAATCATTATTATATGTAAAACCACAGATAACTTCAATATGAGACACATGCATGACTTCAATACCCCAATCTCACCAATGAACAGGTTAAAGGGTAAAAAAATAAATGGACAAACATTAGAGTTGAATGATACCATAAATCAATATGAACCTAACATACCTACAGAACAGTCCAATAAAACAATAAAGAATACATATTTTCCCAGAAGCCTATGAAACTTTCTCTAAAACCAACCATATATAGGAAACAATGTAAGTCTTAACAAGTACAGAAAAACTGAGCTAACATTCTTCACTCTATCTGATCATAATGGAATAAAGCTAGATATCAACATCAATAATAGGGACTACAGAGAGTACACAAAGATATAGAGACTACACAATATGCTGCCAAATGACAATTGGACCAAGGGGAAAAAATGAAGAAGGAAATTTAAAAATTCCTGGAAATATATGAAAATGAAAGCACAACATACCCAAATCTATGGGCTACAATGATAGCAGTTCTAAGAGAATGTTTATAGTACAATATCTACTTGAAAAAAATTAGGGACCTCAGAGTAATGTTACAGAGCAGAGAGAGTGAGGAGGCTGTGTCTGGCTCCCGCTCTCACAGCAATTGCAGTTCATTGAGCTCCACAGAGACAATGCCGGGGCAAGCAAGAGCCAGATGGGCACTGGGCAACTCTTTGCCTCTCGGAGGAAAATCAACTAAACATGGGCAAAGGAGATCCTAAGAAGCCGAGAAGCAAAATGTCCTCATATGCATTCTTTGTGCAGACTTGCCAGGAGGAGCACAAGAAGAAGTATCTGCATGCTTCTGTCAACTTCTCAGAGTTCTCCAAGAAGTGCTCAGAGAGGTGAAAGGCCATGTCTGCTAAAGAAAAGGGGAAATTTGAAGATGTGGCAAAGGCTGACAAGGATCGTTATAGAAGAGAAATGAAAGCCTACATCCCCCCTAAAGGGGAGACGAAAAGAAGTTCAAGGACCCCAATACACCCAAGAGGCCTCCTTCGGCCTCCTTCTTGTTCTGTTCTGAGTATCACCCCAAAATCAAAGGTCAGCGTCCTGGCTTATCCACTGGTGATGTTGCTAAGAAACTAAGAGAGACGTGGAACAACACTGCAGCGGATGACAAGCAGCCCTACGAGAAGAAGGCTGCCGAGCTGAAGGAGAAGTACGAGAAGGATATTGCTGCCTACAGAGCTAAAGGAAAACCTGATGCAGCGAAAAATGGGGTGGTCAAGGCTGAAAAGAGCAAGAAAAAGAAGGAAGAAGAAGAGGAGGAGGAGGAAGAGGAATAAGAGGAGGAAGATCAAGATGAAGACAGTGATGATGAAGAAGGTGACGATGATGAATAAGTTGGTTCTAGCACAGTTTATTTTCTTGTCTATAAAGCATTTAACCCCCCTGTACACAACTCACTCCTTTTAAAGAAAAAATTGAAATGTAAAAAAAAATATTAGGGACCTCAAATTAACAATTTAATGATGCAACTAAAGGCTTGGAAAAACAAGAATGACAACAAAGTGGATATGAAGAGAAACCAAAATTAGAGCTGAAAATAATCAAATAGATATGAAAAAATAAGAGAATCAAGAAACAAAGAGTTCTTTGAAAAAAGAAAAAGAAATACAACACAAATCAATAAAATAAAATTAGAACTGAAAAGCAAGATTTTACAACAGACACTGAAAAAATTCATAGGCTCATAAAGATATACTTTAAAATTTTTTATTCCACTAAACTGGAAGATATTAAAAAATAGTTGAATTTCTAGATGTATATACCCTATCAAACTTATCTACGAATGGTTGAGATGAATAAGAGTCAGTCCTGCTGTGTCAAAGCTGAAGGATCTTCATGACACAGGCCAAGAACAGGAGAACCAGGAAGAGTCCCAATGAGGATCCAATATTGATGATGTCACAGAAGCCAAAGATCTTGAACCAGACTAATGACTCATTGCAAAATTCATTTGCAAATGAAGATGTGTGGACAGAGATGTATTGTGGGACACACTGTGTCCTACTAAAGCTTTCAGGATGAGATACTTCCTATGCTTTGTTATGGTTGTTGGTGGTGGTAGAGTGTGTGTGTGTGTGTGTGTGTGTGTGTGTGTGTAATTTTGGGGGAGAGGTTGCAGGGATGAAGAATAGACATGAGGCTATGGGGAGATGATAGAGACTGGGATGTTTGATGTGAAAGAATCAATAAGAGGGGGGAGAGGGAGCAGGGAGAGGGAGCAAGAATGGTGTCCACTTACTCTACACCTATTCAAAATAGTGCTTGAAGTCAATCTTTGCTACAGCAATAAGTAACAAGAGGAAAAAATAGGAAAGCAATCCCGTTTGCAGATGATTCTGTAAGTAAAATACAAGGAAACTTCTACAGCTGATAAACACTTTCACCAAAGTACTAAGATACAAAATCAACACACAGAAATTAGTAGCCTTCCTATATAAATATGATAAATATACTGAAACAGGAATCAGGAAAATAATACCTTTTACAATAGCCTAAAACAAAATATATTCAAATAAAATAAAATATCTTGAAATAATTCCAAGCAAGTCAAATAGTTATATACTAAAACATTTAAGAAACTGAAGAAGACATCAGAAGATGGATGATCTCTTATGCTCATGGATCCATAGAATTAATTTTATAAAAATTGCAGAGACTAACTATGGAGCAGAGACTGAAGGAAGGGCACTCCAGCCTGATATAGCTGTCTCCTGAGAGGCTCTGACAGTACCTGACTAATACAGAGGTAGAGGCTCACAGCCATCCATTGAACTGAGTACAGGATCCCCAATGAAGGAGTTAGAGAGGGAACCAATGGAGTTAAAGGGTTTGCAGCCTCTTGGGACGAACAACAATATGGGCTGACCAATACCCTCAGAACTCCCAGGGACTAAACCACAAACCAAGGACTATACATGGTGGGACTGATTGTTCTGGCAGCATGTGTATAGTAGAGGATTGCAAAGTTGGTCATCAATGGGAGGAGAGGCCCTTGGCCCTGTGAAGGTTC
>JADRCC010239434.1:0-11269 GCA_019843855.1 Hylomyscus alleni
ATAGCAGCCTTATTTATAATAGCCAGAAATTGGAAACAACCCAGATGTCCCTCAACAGAGGAATGGATACAGAAACTATGGTACATCTACACAATGGAGTACTACTCAGCTATCAAAAACAATGAATTTATGAAATTCTTAGGGAAATGGATGGATCTGGAGAACATCATCCTGTGTGAGGTAACCCAATCACAAAAGAACACACATGGTATGCACTCTCTGATAAGTGGTTATTAGCCCAGAAGGTTGGAATACACAAAGTACAGTCCACAAACCTCCAGACACTCAAGAAAAAGGAAGATATTTCATTCCTTCTTAAAATGGGGAACAAAATACACATGCAAGGAGTTGCAGAGACTAACTATGGAGCAGAGACTGAAGGAAGGGCACTCCGGCCTGATAAAGCTGTCTCCTGAGAGGCTCTGACAGTACCTGACTAGTACAGAAGTAGAGGCTCGCAGCCCCCCATTGAACTGAGTACAGGGTCCCCAATGAAGGAGTTAGAGAAAGAACCAATGGAGTTGAAGCCTCTTGGGACGAACAACAATATGGACTGACCAATGCCCTCAGAGCTCCCAGGGATTCAACCACCAACCAAGGACTATACATGGTGGGACTGATTGTTCTGGCAGCATGTGTATAGTAGAGGATTGCAAAGTGGGTCATCAATGGGAGGAGAGGCCCTTGGCCCTGTGAAGTTTCTGTGCCCCAGTGTAGGGGAATGACAGGGTTGATAAGTGGGAGAAGGTGGGGTGGCAGGCATGGGGGGGGAGGCAATAGGGGTTTGTTCTTGTTGTTTTTGTTTGTTCATTAAAAATAAAAAAATAAAAAAATAAAAAAAGGATAACACACTGGACAGCTCAGAGCTGGAGAATCACACAAGGGCAGAGAACAGAAAGACACAAAGCTCTCAGGCTCTGCAGAAAGAGCTCCAAGCTGACTCTTTCTCCCACAGAAGCTTCCAGGGATTCTTGAGAGGGTCTCGCTGCTCTCTTTCCTGAGAGTGTCAAAATGAAGTCTTCAGGGAACAATCACATGGCAAAGTAATTCATTCTTTGACTCTGTCTGTCTCTGTAGTTCTGTCTCTCTTTCTGTCTAGCTTTTCCTCCCCTCACTTTCTCCTTCTCCCCTCTCTCCTTTTCCTGTACCTCTTCCTTTTGCTAACAACCTCCTGGCATCTTTCTAGCTCCCTCTTATCATCCATGCCTACTTCTCTCCTTCCCTCCACAGGTCCTGACAGTGAGCCTCAGCTCTCTCTTCAGATCAGCAAAAGACCCCAGTGTTTTTCCCTCCAAGAGATCTACACCTGCCACAGAGGTCACTCTATCACTGGAATATAGTGCATCATCTTTTCAACATCTATTCCAGGCTCTTCCCTGACCTTCTACCTGTGACCCTGACTATGAATGTTTAAGCTATTTGACTTAATCTCAATCTATGACATCAAAATTACATTGGAGTTTGTCATCTCCCTTACAAATTCTACATATATTCTAATTGGTGCTGGAATAAGACCCTACACATCTTTCATAGAATAAATTAAGAGAAGTATTAACTGAATTTTGGTTGCATTTTATTTAACAACTTGAGCTTAAATGGTTAACTGAGTGGTTGTTCTATACCAGTGGTTCTTATGAATGTATAAAACGCATGGGGACATTAAAACTAATAATATTCCTGGGGATAGCATCTATATTTTAAATAGATAATTACAATGTCTGGGCTCAAATAATGCATATGAAATGTCTCTATATCCAGGTTAACAAGTGTAATATTCTTGCATTGGACATTTTGTGCAGATATTTAGTTTCTTTTTCTTTTTTTGGTTTTTTGGGACAAAGTTTCTCTGTATAGCCCCCTGGTTGTCCTGGAACTCACTCTGTAGACCAGGCTGGCCTCGAACTCAGAAATCTGCCTGCTTCTGACTCCCAAGTGCTGGGATTAAAGGCGTGCGCCACCACCGCCCAGCTGATACTTAGCTTCATATACCTTAAATAACATTCCCTAAGTTGCTTCAGTAAGTGTCCTGAAAACTTAGATAATTAAAAACTTATCATAAAAAGTAGCCAAATACAATACAAATACTTTACTTCTCTCTCTCTCTCTCTCTCTCTCTCTCTCTCTCTCTCTCTCTCTCTCCTCTCTCTCCTTTTCTTTTATTCCTTTTATTTGGTTTGGTATGGTTTGGTTTTTAACACAATGTCTTGCTATCTCATGAAGACTGGCCTCGAATTCACCTTGTAGTTCAGGCTAACCTCGCTCTTGGTAAGATGTTCATGTATCTCAGTGGCTAGCCTGACTTTTCTTAACTTGTAATGCCATTTTTTAAATCTTCATCAGTCTTTTTCTCTAGGGCTTCCTTTCATCTGACCATAATTCTTCTTCCAAAAGTTCTAAATGATCAAAGTTACTGCTCTTTACTGTGTGCATTGCAAGTAGAGTCTAAACTGAAACTTGAGGTAGAGACAAAACCATTTAGTGTTTGACAATCCTACTGAATCTCTGCTATCTATCCCTGCCACTGCTGAAGGTCCCAGGATCATCTAAGAACAAGAGGCCTGACTTTTACTGACTGGGTATTAAGTCTACTGTGCTACAATAAGTAAATAAGTAGATAAATCTGAAAAGAAAAATTGGGGCATTTACTTTATGAAGAAATTTTATCCAAGGTTTTGTTGAAATTTAAGCCCTGAGTAAAATTAACAGCTCATGTTTTTAGGGTGAGAAGTCAGGAAAACAGTGATAAGAGGAAAGAGAAGTCACAGAGGCAGGCAGCAAGGGTAGAATCTCTCAGAGTAGTATTGGCAGACAATAACTTCATGACAAATACATTCACGCCTTGCTCTCACATGTGGCCTTGAGCAAGTCTGGGAAGCTGCTATGTCACAAGATACTCATTGATGAAGAAGAAAACTATGTCTGCTGGTTCTTCCTTTTTCTCCTCTGCTGGTTGAAATTCACCAGCAGGTGCTGCCAGTACGTCCTCACTCTGCCATGTAGACACAAGAGTCTCCTTTGTCCTCTTTGGTTACTATTTAAGAACAGTAGATGCCTTTGTGGCACCACTTTAGACTACCCTATAAAAGCTTATACTAATATAGTACCTATGTGTTTTAAATATTTTTTAAAAACACCATCCATTCTCGTGACTTCAGGTAACATCATTCTGAGACTGTCTGCAAATGCTTATATCCATTTTTCCAATGCCAAGCACAGTAAAACATTTTGTCAAGCACATATCAACTGTACAAGCAAATACCTTTGATGTTTAAGAAGTTATATTTTTGCCCCAGATGCACCTGGCACCTGTATCACTGATGATCAGATAGAGAAATCAGTTTGTAGTCTGGAAGAAACCTGTACTTTGTCCTGATGAGAAAAGGTGAGAGAGCTCAGGGAAATTCCTCCCAGGAATGTGAGCATTGAATATTTAGAGGCTGAACAGTTGGCATCAGGTCCTGAAGGTAAAAGAACCCAGTGAGATAAAGTCAAGGTCACAGCTGCTCAAACAGCAGGATAATGTAGCAAAGGAAAAGGAAATGATGTGTTAAAGAAAAGTCCCAGTAATACAGAAGAAAGAGGAGGGCTGTCAAGTTAAAAAGTAAGCTGGTGTGCTGGAACCCTAATGATTTTCTACATCTCTAACCCAACATGCTTCATATACTAAAGTTACTCCCATGTGCTATTTTAAAATTTTGTTCTAATTATGCATATAAATCTAACCATATTTATAATTTATATTTCCTAGGAATTCTCCATTCTTTTGATAGAATATAAGTATTTTCAGCCATATAGTAAATTTTAGTTAATATTGGTTAGCTTGTTACTTACTTTTAACTTGAATATTCACTCACACTCTTTTGTGTTAATTCTGCTCCTTTACACAACCCTAAGGTTTTCCTATTTTGTAAATGTTATAAGTTAAGGGGATTTATAACCCAGCTCTTTGGAACTTCACAAATGATACCATATTTAAATGTCAAAAGAATCTGGTGAATTAAGTGTTATCTTTGGAATGCCCCCATTTATTTCCTTTATTGGCAAGGAAATAAAGGTACTGAAAGTTAAATATTTCCCACAAGTTAACACATTGGCACTGAGTTTCAACAAAAGCAATTAGCTTTCAATGTCTCTGCCTTTAATTTCTATGCCATCATGCTAGGTATGGCTTAAATTGTTATAAGTCAAATGTAGTCTATGCTCAGTTGAGGGGCAATACCACTCAGGAAGATGATACATTACTAACACCAATGTCATCCTCTTGAGAGAAGATATAGTACCCTAAGTGAAAGCCTTTACATTCTAGGTAGGCATCAATAATCTGGGTAATGTGTATATAATATGAAAAAGAATGATACAGATTATAATAAACATTGAGGCACAATCTTTTCCTCCAGTTGGCTGAGGCCAGGAAGCAACTCTGACTAGCTCTCTGTAAACCCATTACTACCTATACATAACTATATGAAACAATAGCTGAGCCAGATAGATAATTTGAAGGTGTTCATGCATTATTCTTGTCAATACTCATCATAATATCATATCCAGCTCTGAAACACCTTTTCATGTTTCCTTGGAAACAGCCTAGCCTCAGGAGAAAGGCTCAGGCTCGGCACTTAACATAGAGTTATGAGCATGGAGACTCCTTCATTCCTTCCCTTATTCCCCACCCCTTAGCACACATACAGGGCTGGTGCAATGATATACGCAGAGCTGGACCCTGAGATCTCCCAGCACTTCCTGGAAACACTTCATATGAAAGACCACCAAGCACAGAGTCCCAGTCTTATTTCTGTTGCTCTAATAATATACCCTGACAAAAGACAATCATGAGAAATGGCTTACTTGGCTCACAATTCCAGGTCACTGTCCTTCAGTTCTGGGAATTCTAGGCAGAAACTTTAGCAGCTAGTCATAGCACATTCACAATCAAGAAGAAAGAGAGAATAATTGCACCTTTGCTTGCTTCCTCATGTTTCTATTCAGCTAGCTTTTTTTACTCTTTTATATCTCATGGCTCATCATATAAAATAATACTGCCCATATTCAGAGTAGAGTTCCTAACAGCAATGAACAATCAGGAAAAGTTCAAGGGCAAGATGATATAGATTATCACTTTATAGAGACTCATTTATAGGAGATGCTAGGTTGTACCAAGTTAGTATTTAAAAGTAATCATCACATACAGGGATAGAACCACATCCAGGCTTGTGGTTACCATTCTTAGGGTTAAGAATAGCTCCACCCCATCACAGTTACCATTGTAATGCTAATCATAGGCTATTTCAGTTGTCTGTTTGAGATTGAGTTCATCTACAGATAGGTAGGTAGGTAGGTAGATAGATAGATAGATAGATAGATAGATAGATAGATAGATAGATAGATTTGTAAGGTAAAAAGCATGCTTAGAACTCAATTGTAGAATTAGAAGAATTTATATCAGTTAAGTTATAGTGCTTCTGGTAGGGCTATTTGCTAGGACAGATGATGGACGTTCATTAAATATCTGAAATGTTCTAGTCCTACTCATATGAAATGTGGAAAACTTGCCAAGCTCTTAAGAGTAGGTCATGTGGAGGATCATAGGATCTAGGTGAGGAAGACACAACATCTGTTCCAATATCACCAGAAGTAACTGGAACCAGTGGGATCCAGGAATACAGGAACCCTACCCGACCAATGGCTCAGGTTCCTTCCAGTCTGTGCCAGTTTACATTTGGCACCCACTCCACAGCCAATCCCACAACACCCAGAGGAAGCTCATCTCCCAGGAACTCTAATACACCCAGGATCACAGGATCAAAGGAGCTTGGTCACACCAGGATCTCAGGTCCCAGAGGCAGCTTGACACCCAGGAACTCTGACAAACTCAGGATCTCAGAATCACAGGATCACGGAATCACAGAATCACAGAGACAGCTGTACTCTGAGGTATTCTAACACAAACAGGATCACGGAAAGGACAAGCTCCAGTCAGATCTAGCAGGTAGGACTAGAGATAATCAGATGGTGGAAGGCAAGCTTAAGAACATAAACAACAGAAACTAAGGTTACTTGGCATCATCAGAATCCAATTCTCCCAACATAGCAAGTCTCAGATATACCATCATACTAGAAAAGCAAGATTCAAATTTAAAAATCACTTCTCATGAAGATGATGATAGAGGAGTTTAAGAAGGACAAAAATAACTCCCTTAAAGAAATAGAGGAGAACACAGGTAAACAGGGAGAAACCGTTAAAGTGGAAACACAAAATTCTCTTAAAGTTGTAAAGGAAAACACAGCCAAACAGGTTAAGGAATTGAACAAAATCATCCAGGATATGAAATTGAAAGTAGAAACAATAAAGAAATCACAAAGGTAGACAACCCTTTAGATAGAAAACCTAGGAAAGAGATCAGGAGTCACAGATGCAAGCATCATCAACAGAGTACAAGAGATACAATATCTTCAACAAAATTATAGAAGAAAACATCCCTAACCTAAAGAAAGAAATGTCTATAAATATACAAAAAGCCTACTGAACTCCTAATAGACTGGACCAGAAAAGAAATTCCTTCTGCCACATAATAATCAAAACACCAAATGCACTAAACTAGGAAAGAATATTATAAGCTGTAAGGAGAAAAGGTAAAGTAACATATAAAGTCAGACCTATCAGAATTACACCAGACTTCTCACCAGAGACTATGAAAGCCAGAAGATCCTGGGCAGATGTCAAACAGTCACTAAGAGAACATAAATGCCAGCCCAAGCTAGTATACCCAACAAAACTCTCAATTACCATAGATGGAAAAAACAATATTTTCCATGACAAATCCAAATTTACAAAATAACTTTCCAAAAATCCAGTCCTATAAAGGATAATAGATGGAAAACACCAACAAAGGGAGAGAATCTACACGTTAGAAAAAGCAAGCAAGAAATCTTTCAACAAACCCAGAAGAAAGTAGCCACACAAACATAATTCCACCTCTAAAAACAAAAATAATAGGAAGTAACAATTACTTTTACTTAATATTCCTTAACATCAATGGACTCAATTCCTCAATAAAAAAGCATAGACTAACAGACAGGATACATAAATAGAACCCAGTGTTTTTCTGCATACAGGAAACACACCTCAGTGTCAAAGACACTATCTCAGAGTAAAAAGTTGGAAAACAATTTTGCAAGCAAATGGTCCCAAAAAATAAACTGGCTGTGTCTATTCTAATATCAAATAAAATCGACTTTCAACCAAAAATAATCAAAAAGGATGAAGAAGGACACTTCATATTGCTCAAAGAAAAAAATCTATCAAGATAAACTTTCAATTCTGAACCTCTATGCTCCAAATGAAAGGGTATCTACATTCATAAAAGAAACTTTACTAAAGCTCAAAGCACATATACACCCCCCCCCAAAAATAGTGGGAGACTTCAACAACGCACTCTCATCAATAGACAGATCATAGAAACAGAAACTAAACAGAGACACAGTGGAACTAACAGAAGTTATGAACCAAATGAATCTAAGAGACATTTATACAACATTTCATCTTAAAGCAAAAGAATATACCTTCTTCTCAGCACCTCATGATATCTTCTCCAAAATTAACCATATAATCAGTCACAAAACAGGCCACAACAGATACAAGAAGATTGAAATAATCCCATGCACCTTATCAGATCACCACGGACTAAGGCTGGTTTTAAATACCAACGGAAACAGTGTAAAGCACACATACACATGGAAGTTGAACAACTCTCTACTCAATGATAACTTGGTCAAGGAAGAAATAAAGAAAGAAATTAAAGGCTTTTTAGAATTTAATAAAAATGAAGATACAACATACCAAAACTTATGGGACACAATGAAAGCAGTGGTAAGAGAAAAACTCATAGCTCTAAGTGCCTACAAAAAGAAACTGGAGAGTTCTTACACTAACAGTTTGACAGCACACCTGAAAGCTCTATAACAAAAAGAAGCAAATACACCCAAGAGGAGTAGACCATAGGAAATAATCAAACTCAGGGTGAAATTAACCAAATAAAACAGAAAGAACTATACAAAAAAAAAATCAACAAATCCAGGAGCAAGTTCTTTGAGAGAATCAACAAGATAGATAAACCCTTAGCCAGATTAAACAGAAGACACAGAGACAGTATCAAAATTAATAAAATCAGAAATGAAAAGGGAGACATAACAACAGAAACAGTGGAGATTCAAGAAATCACCAGATTATACTAAAAAAGCTTATACTCAACAAAGTTGGAAAATCTGGATGAAATGAACAATTTTCTAGACAAATACTAGGTGCCCAAGTTAAAACAAGATCAGATAAACCATCTAAACAGTCCCATAACTCCTAAAGAAATAGAAGCAGTCATTAATAGTCTCCCAACCAAAAAAAGTCCAGGACCAGAAGAGTTTAGTGGAGAATTCTATTGTACCTTTAAAGAAGACTTAATACCAATACACTTAAAACTATTCCACAAAATAGAAACAGAAGGACTACTACCCAATTTTTTCTATGAAGCCACAATTATACTTATACATAAACCACACAAACACCAAACAAAGAAAAAGAAGAACTTCAGACCAATCACCCTTACAAACATTGATGCAAAAATACTCAATAAATTTCTTGCCAACTGAATCCAAGAACATATCATAATGATTATTCACCATGATCAAGTAGGCTTAATCCCAGGGATGGTTCAATATACAGAAATCCATCAACATAATCCACTACATAAACAAACTCAAAGGAAAAAACCCACATGCTCATTTAATGAGATGTTGCAAAAGCATTTGACAAAATTCAGTATCCTTTCATCTTAAAAATATTGGAAAGATCAGGAATTCAATACCCTTCCTAAACATAGTAAAAACAATATACAGCAAACCAGTAGCCAACTTCAAACTAAATGGAGAGAAACTATGAAGCAATCCCACTAAAACCAAGGACTAGAGAACTCTGCCAATTTCTCCCTATCTATTCAATATAGTACTGAAAGTTCTACCTAGAGCAATTAGACAACAAAAGGAGGCAAACGGGATACAAATTGGAAAGGAAGAATTCAAATTACCACTATTTGCAGGTGATATGATCATGTACTTAAGTGATCCCAAAAAGTCTACCAGAGAACTCCTAAGGCTGATAAACAGCTTCAACAAAGTGGCTGGATATAAAATTAACTCAAACAAATGAGCAGTCTTCTTCTGCTTAAAAGATAAAAAGGCTGAGAAAGAAATTAGAGAAATGATATCCTTCACAGTAGTCACAAATAATATTACATACATTGGTGTGACTCTAACCAAGCAAGTGAATGATCTGGATGAGAAGAATTTCAAGTCTCTGAAGAAAGAAAATGAAGATCTCAGAAGATGGAAAGATCTCTCATGCTCATGGACTGGCAGGATTAATATAGTAAAAACGGTCATCTTGCCAAAAGCAAGATTCAATACAATCCCCAACAAAATTCCAAATCAATTCTTCATAGAGTTAGAAAGAGAAATTTGCAAATTCATTTGGAACAACAAAAAACCCAGGATAGCAAAAAGTATTCTCAACAATAAAAGAACTTCTGGTAGAATCACCATCCCTGACCTCAAGCTGTATTATAGAACAGTAGTAATAAAAACAAAACAAAACAAAAAACAACAGCAACAACAACAACAACCTGCATGGTATTGGTAAAGAGACAGACAGGAAGATCAATGGAATAGAACTGAAGACCCAGAAATGAACCCACACACATATGGTCACTTGATATTTGACAAAGGAGCTAAAACCATCTAGTGGAAAAAAAGACAGCATTTTTTTAGCAAATGGTGCCAGTTCAACTAGCAGTCAGCATGTAAAAGAATGCAAATTGACCCATTCTTATCTCCTTGTACAAAGTCCAAGTGGATCAAGGACCTCCACATGAAACCAGATATACTGAAACTTATACTGGACATAGTGGGGAAGAGCCTGGAGCACATGGGCACAAGGAAAAATTCCTGAACAGAACACCAATGGCTTATGCTCTAAGAACAAGAATTGACAAGTGGGACCTCATAAAATTGCAAAGCTTCTGTAAGGCAAAGGACACTGTTAATACAACAAAATGGCATTCAACAGATTGGGAAAAGATCTCTGCCAATCCTACATCAGATAGAGGTCTAATCTCCAATATATATGAAGAACTCAAGAAGATAAACTCCCAAGAATCAAATAGTCCTTTTAAAAAATGGGGTAAAGAGCTAAACAAAGAATTTTCAACTGAGGAATATCAAATGGCTGAGAAGCACTGAAAGATGTTCAACATCCTTAGTCATCAGGGAAATGCAAATCAAAACAACTCTGAGATTCCACCTCACACCAGTCAAATTAGCTAGGATCAAAAACTCAGGTGACAGCAGACACTGGCAAGGATGTGGAGGATACTCCCCCATTGCTGGTGGAATTGCAAGCTGGTACAATCACTTTGGAAATCAGTTTGACAATTCCTCAGAAAATTGGACATAGTACTATCTGAGGATCCAGATGTACCTACCACTCCTGAGCATATACCCAGAAGATGCTCCAATATGTAATAAGGATACATGCTCCATTGTGTTTATAGCAGCCTTATTTATAAAAGCAAGAAGCTAGAAAAAACTGTCCTTCAACAGAAAAATGGATACAGAAAATGTGGTACATTTACACAATGGAGTACTGCTCAGCTATTAAAAATGATGAATTCATGAAATTCTTAGGCAAATGGATAGAGCTAGAAAATATCATCCTGAGTGAGGTAACCCAATCCCAAAAGAACACACATGGTTTGCACTCATTGATAAGTGGATATGAGCCCAGAAGTTTGGAACACCCAAGATACAATTCACAGACTACATGAAGTTCAAGAAGAAGGAAGACCAAAGTGTGGGCATTTTGTTCATTCTTAGAAAGAAAACAAAATATTCATAGGAGCAAATATGGAGATAAAGTGTAGAGTAGAGACTTAAGGAAAGCCCATGTCCCACCTGGGAATTCATCCCATATACAGTTACCAAACCCAGACACTATTGTGGATGCCAAGATGTTCTTGCTGACAGGGGCCTGATATAGCTGTCTCCTGAAAGGCCCTGCCAGATCTTTACAAATACAGAGGTAGATACAGCTAACCATTTGACTGAGATCGAGTCCCCAATAGAGGAGTTAGAGAAAGGACTGAAGGAGTTGAAGGGGATTGCAACCCCACAAGAAGAACAATATCAACCAATCAGACTCCTCCACCACCCCCTACTGCGCCCCCCC
>JADRCC010239449.1:0-14159 GCA_019843855.1 Hylomyscus alleni
AGTGCCCAATTTCTCTCTCTCTTCACAAAGCACCGCCAGCTCTAGAGATGAGAAATTCTGACGATCAGCCAAGCGGAGGAACTACGGTATTGCAGCGTCTGCTTCAAGAGCAGCTTCGCTATGGCAATCCCAGTGAGAATCGAAGTCTGCTTGCCATACACCAGCAAGCCACAGGGAATAGTTCTCCATTCTCCACTGGCGGTGGGAACCCAGTCCCTCAGAATGATGTATTGAGTTCCCAGGATCACCACCAGCAGCTTGTGGCACACCCTGCTCGCCAAGAACCCCAGGGTCAGGAAATCCAGTCAGAAAACGGTGTCATGGAGAAGCAGCTATCCCCTCGAATGCAGAATAACGAAGAACTCCCAACCTATGAAGAAGCCAAGGTCCAGTCCCAGTACTTCAGGGGCCAGCAGCATGCTAGTGTTGGGGCTGCTTTCTATGTCACAGGAGTCACTAACCAGAAGATGAGAACCGAAGGACGCCCATCAGTGCAGCGACTCACTCCTGGGAAGATGCACCAAGATGAAGGCCTTAGAGATCTTAAGCAAGGGCATGTCCGATCCTTGAGCGAAAGACTGATGCAGATGTCATTGGCTACCAGTGGAGTTAAAGCCCACCCGCCTGTTACCAGTGCTCCCCTCTCCCCACCACAACCCAATGACCTCTACAAGAATCCTACCAGTTCCACTGAATTCTACAAGGCCCAAGGGCCACCTCCAAGCCAACATAGTCTGAAGGGCATGGAACACCGAGGCCCCCCACCAGAATATCCTTTCAAGGGCGTGCCATCCCAGTCTGTAGTGTGCAAGTCCCAAGAGCCAGGGCACTTCTATAGTGAGCATCGCCTGAACCAGCCAGGGAGAACAGAGGGGCAACTGATGAGGTATCAGCACCCCCCTGAGTATGGGGCAGCCAGGTAAGAGTTCCCTTTCCATCATTTCCTGGCCTCATCCCCAATCAGCATCTTCTGCTGTCTGCTGGGAATCTTAAGGGAAGGAACGGGCAGGTGTTTGATACAACAAATTGGCCTAGTGACTAAAGAGAAGAGCAGTGCTTTATTTTCCTACTGATTTGCTCTCTTGCCTCCCAGGCCTGTGGAAAAGGGGTCTCAGTGCTTCTCATTTTCTGTTTTTGTTTTTTTTGTTTGTTTGTTTTTTCGAGACAGGGTTTCTCTGTGTTGCCTTGGCTGTTCTGGAACTCACTCTGTAGACCAGGCTGGCCTTGAACTCAGAAATCCGCCTGCCTCTGCCTCCCAAGTGCTGGAATTAAAGGCATGCGCCACCACCGCCCGGCGCTTCTCATTTTCTGAGTTCTTAAGGCCGGCCTTACGGAGCAGAAGCAAATTATCTTGGCTTTGAATAAGCCTGCAACATTGTATCGCTCACTCCCATGATTCACAAATCACTTTTGTTTGTGTGTACTGTACGGATCTATTTCCTGTTACCTGTACTTTCTCAGAGAATTATGGGGATGCTTTTTGATACTTCGGGAAATGTCTGAGCTGCTTCTTGGTTTTTCTTGAGGGAGTGTGTTAGGTAGCTGCCTGCCGTTCATGTTTTTTAAGCATCTAGGCTAAATTCACTCTTATCTCCGCGGAAGTTCCTCCAGATGCTCAAATGGACGTGAAACGCTGTCATTTCTGTTTCCTATCTTTCGTTCTCCCTAAGTATACTTATTTCTTAGTCATTTGCCACCCATCGTTCTTTGCACGACCCACCAGATCCTATCATTCTTTATATTATTTGTATTTTTACCATTGGGTAGACTTTCCGGACATGGTGTGGGGAAAGGGTTAAAGGAATGACAGAAACGGCAACAGTTATGCGCGGTATGCCTCTTCCTGGGGGTAGGTAAGGATGGGTGTCCAGAAGGGTTGCAGCCCCAGGTGGCTCGCAGTCCAAGGCTGTGAGATCACCGATATCTTCCTCTTTGCCTCCTGGTCCACTCACTCATTTGGGAAAGAACCTCCTGGCTTGCAGGTGGTGACTCAGGAGATAAGGCACTTGGGGCGGGGTAGGGCGGAGGCAAGAGAAGTTACCTAGAGTTTCCTGGTATTTCTTTTTCTCCCCCTAGGTCCTGCTTTTTTTTTTTTTTTTTTTTTTTTTTTTATCCAGAGGCAATTCATTTTAAGCTCCTCCCCTTGCTTTACCGGTTTAGGACTGTTTTTTTCTTTCTTCTTCTTCTTAACTCAAGGTGATTTCTTAACCCTTTGTAAGGTCCTCTGAAGCTTCTAGAAGACAGAAGCCTAATTTTTGATGATTTTTCTCAGGACAGGAAATGGGATAAGAACAGGCCTATGTTCAGCTTTCAACTAGTGCAAGAACCCTATTCCCATCTGCCCAGTGAAATGGAATGATCGAGATCCCGTAGCACCCTTTTGACTACGTAGCTTAGTGAAAATTCATTCAAGCTAGGAAAATGTCAAGGAAGCCCCAGGCTTTTGTTTTGCTTTTCTCATCAGTATAGAAGCATCTGAGACACTGCCTCCCCTCCATTCGGGCCCGTAGATGGGCTGACGTCTGATCTGGTGCCTTGTGGAAGAGTCTGTTGGCTATGGTGTGGAGCTGAAGCCAAAGCCCCCTGCTCAGCACATGGCCCGCCTTCCCAGGAAAGCTATTTTCAGAACTCATTCACCAGTATTGTTTGTGATCTGAAATGACTCCCACAGTGTTTGAAGCTAGATGGAAAAGCTCTTTGATCTGCCTAAATAAATAATGAGACAAAGAGGGGTTTTTCCTTCCCATACTGATTAAACAACCAAAGAAATTAAGCTGCACATATTTTATAGGAAGATAGGTCTATTTTCTCCTTCATTCTAAATTAGCTGTGGATCTCACTCCATTTCTGTGCCTTGAAACTACAAAGCCCATGCAGGCCTTCCTTTGTTTTTGTTTTTGTCTTGTTTGTTTGTTTTTTAGGTTTGGCCTTGGTGCTAGGCATCTAATCCAGGGCCTCCAGCATGCTAAGCAAATGCCCTACCTTTGAACTCCTCCCACCGCCGGTGGGAAGTATTTTGACACAGAGATATTTGCCAATAGTTGTTTCTCTATAGGACAGGAACTGTGGGATTGATAATCTGAATGGATAATAAAGTTATCCAAGCTAGAGGTGTTCTCTGTGAAGTTTGGGTATACATCAGACCAGACTCTTGACTCTTAAGTGTTTGCATGCACTGGGTCTGGGGAGTGGCACCTATTGACAGATCTTTGGCAAAAGCAAGCAGTCCAATAGCTTTCCAGAAGTCAACCGTTTTTAGGTAGAGACACATTTTACTCCTTAATTTCTTATATAGCATGTGAATATCTTCCCAAGTAACTGTACCTTACACAAATATAGCTACATACATACATACATACATACATACATATATACATAGATACGCCTACATTTTAAATTCTGAACCCACAAATGACAGGATGAAAAAGTATGGTCATTTTGTTTTTTGTTTTAACAAACTGTTGTTAAAAGAAAATGTCATTTTCATTTGCCTTAGGAGAGTCAATGAAATGTTGAGATTTGCTGTTAAAATGAACAAAATGTTATAAGCAATCCTTTGATTACTTCATCATCCCCATGCCCTCCTCCCTACTTAAAAAAAAAAAAACTAAATAAATAACATAAATGCTCAGAACTCCAGATGGGAAACAAGGCCAAACCATGTGAAAAAAAATTTAATGTCTAAATCTTTGTCTAAGTACAGGATCTTTTTGCATCCTGGGTTTAGACGATGATCAAGTGCTTGTAAAAAAAATTAAATTATTTCTGTTTATAAAGCAGCCACCCCCTTTTCAATTGTTGAAATCATGCCCAGCTCTGAGGTTTCTTTGAACAGAATCTCAGGGTGACCTAAATCTGTAGTTCAGAACAGAGCTCCTTGTGCAATTGGAACGGTCCGGAATTATACACAAGCTGCTCCATGATTCACATTCACTGTCACAGACCTGGGAGAGGCACCATTTCAGTGGTGAGGAGTTGACTATAGGCTGTTGTTGGTGGCACCTGCTCTACTCAGTGTATGTTGGGGGCTGTAGGGAGGGAACTTGTATGTGTGTGGGTTTGCGTTCATGTTGGCAGATGTGTGTGAGAGAGTGACAGAAGAGGAGGGGGACCTTAGTCGTGGAGGTTGCACAGTGGAAAGGTCTGTGTTTGTTCTCTGTGTGTGTGTGTGTGTGTGTGTGTGTGTGTGTGTGTGTGTGTGTGGGCGTGTGTTTTACTTTTTGTCATTATAAGTTTTTTTTGAGACTGTATCTTTTTTTTTTGGAGAAAGGGTTTCTCTGTGAAGCCCTGGCTGTCCTGGAACTCACTCTGCAGACTAGGCTGGCCTCGAAATCAGACATCCACCTGCCTCTGCGTCTCAAGTGCTGGGATTAAAGGCATGGGCCTATCCTCTCTTTCAATGCAGCTTTCCGAGGAGTGGGAAAAGACAGCAAGGTCCTCTCTATGGTAGCCCATGAGTCTTAGGAAGGAGCACAGAGTTGGGGAGAACAGGCCAGGAGGCAGCTCAGATCATCCACAGGATCATGTGATTCTATTGTCTCCTGGTTGTTCCCAGTTAGCTATGTGTCAGTGGGGAGCAATTCCAGCTGCTGTGTGGTGGGAGAACCTGTAGAATGGCTCCCCTTTCTGCATTATTCCTGTTTGTCCCTTTATTACTGTCATTACTCTTGCTTTTATTATTTACTCTTCAGTGTGTTTTTATTTCCTCTGACATATTGCTATAGTTCTCCCTAACCTATATCTTCTTCCAAGAGGCCCCCCTCCCTCCCCTTCTCTAAGAGAACCTCATTCCAGTGTTAACATAGCCCTGCCTTTTGATGGCGGGCAGATGCTGGAGCCCAGATGGAGCTCGTTTGCCCTGAGGGTTTCTACTCCCCTCCCCTGCCCCCCAACTACCCAAGCCATTGCTTGTTTGCAAATCTGGCCAGTGGAGGACTGAAGGGTTTTTCAACATCACGGTGCTCTGCTTCCTTTTGTAGCCTGGGGAGTCGAGGGCCAGCTGCTTTGTTTTCGCTTATCTTCATCCTGGGCTTATCTGACCCTAGAGACCTTCCGGAAACCTTGCAGTGGCCTTCCCTAGACCCCAGAGAAGCTGTGCACTGTCCAGGCCCTGATAGGCTGTTCAGCCCCTCAGGGAGGAGGGAGGCAGATGCCTCCCTGTTTGAGGGAAAGGCCCCTTTTGCTTGATAAGCTCTCAGGGGAGCTATCGGGAAGAAGCCCAGTTTGAAACTGTGTGTTCAGTTTGAAACTGTGTGTACAGTCTTTCAGAGAGAACATCTCCCAAGCAGTAGGCTCCCAAATCCCAAGGACAGGGGCAAAAGATGGTAGAGGGATTGCTTTCCTCTTAAAATTTGAAAGCAGGATTGGAGAATATGAAATTTAAGACCTTCTTTCTGCCCAAGAGATTCCAAGTCACCCCTCCTTCCAAATCCCAGGACAGTCTAACTCTATATTGAAAGTTAATTAAAACAGCTATTGGAAAGAACACATAGTTGTTTTGACCTGTATGGAAATTGAAGTTCCATAGAATAGAAAATGGGAACCCTTCACCTTGTAAGTCCATAAGCCGCTCCCTGGCTTTAGAACAACTGTTTTCAGCTCTTGGAAAGAAAAGTTATGTATGGCATCAACTTTAGTTGTAGTCTTTAAGAACTTGTCAAGTATTCTACATGCAAGTTGTTGCAAGATTTCTTCAATATTAAACAATTATTTCCAGTGACGTATGTATAAAATTGGATAAATGTGTGTGTGATAGAGCCACATGTGGGACTTCGAGACAGACCCTAGGGTCTAAACCGGTTTCAAAACTTTTCTGAGTATCGAGGTCATTGGATGAGTCTGTGAGCCAATATTCGCAAGGATTTGGTTGTTGTAAACCGCCTATATAGGGAGGAGCTCTTAAGGATGCTGGTGACTGGAGTATATGAAAAAGCAGTGTGCTAAGAGTGTCTGGATTGGTGGTGAGAGAAGTTAATTGCTCCTGGTCATTTGTCCAACTTCTATCAAGACTTTTATGCAAATTAGCACCAAAATTAACAGGTTATTCCATTTCAAAGATACTAACATAACTCAGTGGTAGATAAGAAACTATGATTCTTACAGAGTCAAAACTTGTGAAGGTCCCAGTATTTTTGCAATTCATTTGCAGCCCTGCCTCTCTGGAACTTACTATGTAGATCAAGTTGCTCTTGAACTCTTGTCTCTGCTTCTTCCTGAGTGTTGGTACTAAAGGCATGTGCCACCATGCCCAGAAGATGATGTAATTAAAAAAAGATTTATTTTATATATATGGGTAATTTGCTTGTACATATGTATGTATGTATGCGCTACACATGCATGCCTGATGCCCACCAGAACCCAGCAAATGATCTCATGAAAAAACATGGCTCTTCTGTGGGTCTGAGAAATCAAACCTAGGTCCACTGAAAGCAGCCACCTCTTAACCGCTGACCTACCTCTCCAACTTCTATATTAAGGAACTGAACAAGGTTGCCCAGCTAGTACACAGTGACAAAAGTCTCTAAAATTCCTTTCTTGGGATTTTAGAGACTTTTTTTGTGCCTAATAATTAGGTACCAAAAGTCAGTGTACCAGCGTTTTCATTCTGAACCGTCCCATAAGCAGTAAGTTGGGGATTTGTGTCCCAAGCTTCATTTGTATTATTAAATTGATAACTGGCACAAGCAATAACGATTTGGTGTCTTTCAATTCAGTAAATGTCTCCATATCCTTAAGTTATTCTTGAGTGTAGGAATTCTCCAAGGTGGTCACAGGTGGGAAGATGAAAGGCAGTGGAATGCCTGTTTGAAAAGAGCCAGTAAACATTTTTTAAATTGAAGTCCTTGCATGTGATGGGTTTGCGTACGTAAAGTTTTTGTCAGACAGGTTCAGTTTTCAGTCAACCACATGAGCATTACTTTGTGCAAAAGGAATTTTAAACGAGTGAGCAATGAATGTGGAGATAGATAGTCATCTTAAGATTCTCCTACTTACCTCAGAAGTTATCTGGTTCATCTCCAGGCAGAGCATACATAGCTAGTGAGCAGTAGCAGTTGGACAGAGTCACAAAATGTCTCGGTAAGAAGGAACTCTTACGAGTCGTTGACGGGGATCTAACTCTGCCTGCTTCTCATTTTATCTGTATTTGGGAGAAGGGGGGAGTAGCTCTTTGTGCCTTGGAGGGTGAATTTAATCAGAGTTTGAATTTTGTGTTTTTCAGGGCGACACAGGACATCTCACTGGCTTTGTCAGCCAGGAACTCTCAGCCTCATAGCCCTACTTCTTCCTTGACAGCTGGGGCTTCCAACTTGCCCTTGCTGCAGTCTCCACCATCCACTAGATTGCCTCCTGGTCAACACGCCTTGGTCTCCAACCAAGGTGACCACTCTGCTCATCTGTCGAGGCATCAGCAGCATCTTCTTTCGAATCAGGGTCATCAGGGAGACCACTACCGTCACGCCCAGGCCAGCCTGACTCCAGCGCAGCAGCAGCAGCAGCCAGGTGAAGCGTACTCAGCTATGCCTCGGGCTCAGCAGCCTGCTGCTTATCAGCCCATGCCAGCTGACCCTTTTGCTATCGTCTCGAGAGCTCAGCAGATGGTTGAGATCCTCTCTGATGAGAATCGCAACTTGCGGCAGGAGTTGGATGGATGCTATGAGAAGGTGGCAAGACTGCAGAAGGTATGGCTCCCTGTGAGGGTCAGTTCAACTCTTTGAATCTTACTAGTGGGACTTGTTAAATGCCGGTCTAAAGGTTTCATCTATGTGGGTAGATCTTTGAGATTCTTCTTCTGATGTTGGTCAAACTTTAGAAAAAACTCTTTGTCTGACTAGGATAACTAAGTTTTTTTTTCTCTTTTTATTATCATACATTAATTATATGAAACAATGGGCTTCATGGTGTAATTTTCATAGGAATTTGAAATGAGTGATCGATGTATTACGTACTATCATGTATACTCACTATGATGGTTTTTTTGAACCTCCTTTTCTTTTAAGAGGGGTAAACAGTTTACATTTTTATTAAAAGAAATATACTATTGATTTCCCAGAATCTGTAACCCTAGAAACTTTAGTTGATTGTTTTATTCAAAAAGTCATCAGAGATAGTTCTTCACACTATTTGTAAGGCCTGTGTTTGTGGAAAAACCTGACCGCATTTCAAGGCCTTTTGTCTTGATTATGGTTTCCCCATATGATTTTTGCCTCAAAACTATAAAGCCATAGTACGTAGTTACTAGAAAAATCCCACCAGCTGAGATTTTGTATGGTTTATGAAAAGGCTGACAGTGCTATTCCTTGTGGGAGTTCTCTTCTTAATTCTTTTGACACTGGCCCTCCTCCCTGCTTTTGCTTTGGTCTTTGACCACAGATCCAGTTCAACATCTGCTCTCTTTCTCTGGGGTGGTGTGTTTGTGTGTGTGTGTGTGTGTGTGTGTGTGTTGAGGGGACACACACAAAGTGGGCTTAGCATCACAGCTGGGTGACGGGTGACAGCCATAGGCAGAGGAAATTTAAAAACAAAAAAAGGTATCCCCAGTTTCCATTCTTCCCTGTTTCCCCATACCCACTGTCAGCTGCAGCTGCTTTACAGCTCCCCGCCCCAAGGCCCAAACCTCAGTTTCTTGCCTTGGTGGCTCTTATCGATTTAGGCCTGTGGCAGTTTCTTTGTAGCATTTGTCAGTCAGGGAGTTCTTGCAAACTGTCCGGGAAGGTGAGGTTGAAGGTGGGGAAGGCGAAATTGTTCAGCAGCTCTGTCCCTTGGAGACAAAAGGAATGGAAGGTCCAGGGGCCTGCAGGATTCCTAGAATTTACTGACACCAGATCTTTTACCTAAAGGAGAAGACGGCTTATTTTTTCCCATAGTTACATTGTGTGTGTGTGTGTGTGTGTGTGTGTGTGTGTGTGTATGTATATGTATATATATACATATATATGTGTATATATACCATGTATATATATACATGCATATATATATATACTGTCCCCTTCCTCACTTTCCTCAAATTTGGTTGAGGGCTCTCAGGATGGATTAAGAGCTATTACTTTGTCTTGATTTTATAGTTTCTGTCTTCTCAGTTTGACAATACCCCTCGCTCACATCACATTCATGCTGTCCACGGATTTTGTTCATTGACTCGAAACCTCATTCGGCTGAGTAGACCTCCTCTAACTTTTAATTTGCCTTGGCCTGGTCTCATCTTTGACACAATCACCCGTGACTGAGCTAAGATCTCACTTACCAAAGGACCCCTGATGACAGTCATTAGGGGCTGGGTTGGGAAACTAGCGCAGGTAGCAGAATAGGAATTTTGTTGATTGTTTGTTCCTTGTGCAGAACTACGTCAGACAAGCATAATCATCATAGCTGGAGTGTCTGCAGAAGCACGGGGCAAGGCAAGGCTGAGGTAGAGACAGGTAGGGGAGAAGAAGAAATTAAAAGCAGGGAAGATAAGATGCACACCAGATGGTAGAGTTTAGGGGGGAAAGGAGAAGAAGAAGAAGAAGAAAAAATAAAAAACAAAACAAAAAAAACCCCAAAACACATGGTAGGCTCCCGAGGACAGAAAGTAGAATGAGTAAGTCTGGAAACCCATGGCTACTCTCCCTCTCTTCTACCTCTTCCTTCCCACATGCCCAGCCAGTGGATCTGCCCTTCTGGGAAGGCTTCAGCACACACCTCTTTGCAAGGGGACAGTATTTTCCACAAGGGGAAGGGGAACGGTTAGCACCAGATCCTTCACAAGCAGGCTGGGCACTTTGAGAAAAGGGACTGTCTTCTTAGGTGTGGCCTTCTAGGCTGTAAGGAGGAAGGCTCGCTTTCCCTTGGTCGCTTCTTTCGCACCACCACCACCACCCGGCCTGCTCTCAAACGGAAGTGTTTCTTCTCTCCTCTCCAGCAGTTGAATTTCATGCGAAAGCTCCATCAAGCACAGGCCCTGCGGATCTTGTCTCTAAATGCCATTCACCAGTTTTCACCTTCTGTGCTGCTATCTTGGTGCCATCTGCAAGGAGAAAAACACTTTCAAGTCTGCTCTTTTCAGTGGTGTAAGCCTCATTTGTTTGCAGGCAGTCCTGTCTCCAGCGAAGATGGGGGGCAGCTGGAATTGGAGTTGATTGAAATCCTCCCTCCCCTCCCCCACCTTCAATTGGGGCCCCTGTTTATTTCACCACCACCCCCAAAGCATCCTGAGCTTTTTTTTCAGGAAGAGTGGAAAACTAAGAAGAAATGCAGAGTGGTTGGAGGAGTCATAGACTTAATTT
Organism: Hylomyscus alleni; assembly: GCA_019843855.1. NCBI lineage: Eukaryota > Metazoa > Chordata > Mammalia > Rodentia > Muridae > Hylomyscus > Hylomyscus alleni. The sequence goes on from JADRCC010239449.1 coordinate 10,263, forward strand.
GAAAATTGCTTAATAGGCCATGGGGTTTATTTGTCTTATACAAATTATATGCAAATAAGCTCTGTGGTTATTACACATGCACCGGAGCTGTACTCGCTGCAAGACTCTGGAGTCTAATTTCTTGTTTTCTTCCTGTTTCTGTCTAATTCTGGACAAGAGTCTTTGTGTTTTTTTTTTCCTTCTCATTTTATAAGATTTGCAGAGAGATGTCATAAAGTAACACAAATCCTGACTTTCAGCTAGAAATCTGTACTAGTTTCCCACTGACTATGGTGAATATGGGATAAAGTCCAAATGCCTGACATTTAAAACCATTTTATGACCTGACTTCAGTCCATCTTCACAGCCACATCCCTCTAGCTTCCCTGTGGCTACCACACAGTGTCCAGCCAGATTAGACTCTTGGTCATTCTGGGAATGCATTTGCTTACTCAGAATAGAATACCCTTCCGCTCACCTCTGCCCATTGAAATCCAATCCAGCTTTCAGGATCCGACTCTAAATGCCATCTCTCACTGAAAATTACTTGCCTCCCCTCCCCCAGCCAGGGTAACTTCGCTCCTCCTTTCAACTTCACATCGTTAGTTATTCCTTGGTTTCTGAAAGCTGTCGTTTGCCCTGTGTTCTCTGACTTGATTATGCTGAAAGTTCCTTGAAGGCAAGGCTAACGTGCATGTTCTCGCTCCAGTTTGCACGGATCACACTTTAATCAGAGCTTCTCAACTATTTGACCGGTGATTAAATAGTTGTGAAAGTGAACTGAATTATACTGCAGGAGGCTACTGGTTTGGGATTTTAGGGCTCATATTTGCTGCTGATCTGTCCTTGGGCTGGGTAATTTAACTACTCTCTTATGCTGAAATGGGGCAAGTTACATGGCCTAAGCAGATGTCAGGACAAAATGAGAGAACGGCATAGGAAGAAGTCCTTGGAGGGCTTCAAAATCCAGTTATTGCTGTATATAATACACAATATTTTCAAAATTAGAAAATAACATAGAAATTAATCTCAGAACATAATTTAGAAATTAAAATCATGTGTAAAGTCTTATATTGAGAAAAAGAGACTTTGCTTTTGTTCTAAGGAAATCCCATGAAACATTGGAGTCATTTACTGAGCTTACAGTTGATCTGAAAGAAGATGCCATGGAAGAGTTCCATGCATGGTTCTGAACTGTCATTTCCATCCAACTCCTAGTATTAACACCATCTTTCTTTCCTTTTTTTTTTTTTTTTTTCATGTTAAGGTGGAGACCGAAATCCAACGGGTCTCAGAGGCGTATGAGAACTTGGTGAAGTCATCTTCCAAAAGAGAGGCTCTGGAGAAAGCCATGAGGAACAAGCTGGAGGGCGAGATGAGAAGGATGCATGACTTCAACAGGGATCTGAGAGGTGAGAGAGCGACTTCACTTTCTAGTTCTTTTGTTTGCTTGTTTGTTTTGGGAACAAGGTCTCTTTACATACATAGTTCAAGCTGGCCTAGGACTTAGAATGTAGTCCATTCCAGCCTTGTATTCCACAATTCCCCTGCTTTCCCCTCCCAGGCAGTGAGGAAAAAAGCTTGGGCCCCTATATCTGGCTCTTGCTTTAGAGTAGCTCTTGAACTATTTTAAGATTCACATTTGAAAATTTGGGACTGTGTCACCTACCCGTTTGTCAAACAAACAAACAAATAAATTAAAAAAACAAAAAAAACAAAAACAATGCTGACTTTTGCCAAAAGGCCAGTATTTAGAAGGCAGACAGCATCTGAGTTAATCGTCTTCACCTTCCACAGACCGTCTAGAGACTGCCAACAAGCAGCTAGCAGAGAAGGAATATGAGGGGTCCGAGGACACCAGGAAGACCATCTCTCAGCTCTTTGCCAAACGTAAGTCTGCAAACTACAAAGGCAGGCGTGAATGTGTGCATAGTAGTAACAGGTGTGAAAATGTTGCAGGTATGGATGGAGGTAAAGTTTATGAAAATGTTGTCTGGCTCTTCTCTTTAGCCTTCTAGAACAACCAGGAGAGAGTATCTTTTTCCTGTTAGTGCATGAAAGACCAAGAAAGCTTCTGCCAGGACTTCAGTCACATCAAAGGAGTGTTCTCCATACTAAGTCAGAGAAAACCCATTAGAATTCCTGCCATTGTCAAGGCTAGCTGAAGAAAAGACCTTAGGGACTATTGTCCTCAGTAATGCCGAAGGGATTATTGTAGGCGATTCCATATGCTGGCTCTGGTAGATGGGATGAACACATAGGATCATGATTAATGTTTGAAATCCCCAGCCTATGCCATGGGTTCACCTACTAACACTTATTGCTTTGTCATATTATTACCCACTGGCAGATTGCAGGATAGCCAGAGAAGGAAGAGCCTTGGCTAGGACCTGGACTCATGGTTCTGATTACAGAGTTGGAGGGTATGGGGCTGGGCAGAGCTGTGCTTTCCTCATAATAGTGCTTCCTTTGTCTGGAAATACTCCTAGGACTGTAACAATGAATTAATCCTCTTCTTTATCGAGTCCCTAATGGACTCCACCCAGCTAGACAATGCCTAATTCTTTCCAATTGCTATAATAAAAGCAGCAATAAAAACTTCATAGTGGATGGAGCCCACTGGGAGAATGAATTGGGTTGAGAACAGATGAACTGTCCTTGTTTCCTACAGATGCCCAAGCTTGACTGCCCCCCTACCCCAGCCTCCCTCAGTGCAACTCCCACTGAAGTCCTTCTTGGTGGGGACTCGTCAGTTTCTTCTATTTTTGCTGGGTCTCCCAATGACCCTTTCATGTCATTCTGTGCAGTTTCCAGTTAGTTTTTACAAGTCCGTTTGATCTTCATTTACAATATTCCCTTCCCTGCCTGGGCTGCTCTGTTATACTCTGGTTTCAGAACAGTTTTTCTTCCTCTTGGCCCTGAGCCTCCTGTTCCTTTGTCAGTAGTCTTAAGGGCAAGGAATGTTGTTTTTCTGGTGTCATCAGAACCCAGGGTAAATTGTGAAGTTGCTTTTGTGGTGTCACTGTTACCCTGGAAGCTAGTTCAGTGGCAGGAAGACAGTGGCGGCCTCCCAGAATAAAACAAAACATATGGATTCTTGCCCTGGATCTTCTAGCTTGTACTCCGCTGTGTGAAGAAATGATATTTCAGGTAGTCTCAGAATTCTGCCGTGAGTTTATAAAATTCAGTTAGTTACTAAGTGAAATTACATTAACAACAGGATAAAATACTGTCAGTGTTTCTAAAACTAGTTGGAGAAGAGAGCATGCCTTTATTTCTTGTGCCCTTGGACATCCAAAGGGCCCTGAAAATGGGAACTGTAGAAAGAAGAAAGAAGGCTCTTTTGAAAAAAACTTTCCCTGGGAATATACTCTAGCAACCCTAGAAAGACAGAAGCAGTTCAAGCCAGGAGGCAGTTGGGTACACTAGAAAGACCTTAGCTCCAGTATGGAATCCACCCCTTGTTTTCCAGGAGCTCTTGCAAGTTAGTCACGCTGGCTCTCCAAGTCCTGTTTCCTCCTATGCAAAATAGAGAAGTGAAGAATAATACCTCATATCCTTGTTCTGAGGATTAAGCGAGCACAATGCGTGATATGTAGTGAGTGTTCAGCAAATGTTCATTTTTTTTCAAGGTACATCTATTCAGATAGGGGTCTGTGGGAAACGAGGCCAAAATGGCATTGTGAAGATAATAATGTTCAAGGCCTTCAAAGGAAGACCATTTTCCACTTCCAAGTCTAAACTCTTTATTTGAGTCTCTGGTATGAGGTTTGTCCTAGGTTACAGGACAGGTACCTGGAAAAAGGTGAGCCATAGTGTATATGCCATTGTTCCTTTAGCTGTACTTGAATATTAAATTCAAAAGCAAAATTACTACTCTTACAGGTCCGGTGACACTTAGCTGCCACATAAAAAAAA
>JADRCC010239512.1:0-14619 GCA_019843855.1 Hylomyscus alleni
GAGTGACTTTTCAGGCTAACAGAGGTCTTATGGCTTGATTGCAAGCTTTCCGGATCATCCACCAGGAATTGGGGCCTAAACTTAGTGCCTTGTATAACTCAGGTACCCCAGAGGTTCCACACGAGTACCAAGTTGGAGACTGGGTATATGTTAAGAGGCATCATGCTGAAAACTTGGAAGCAAAGTGGAGAGGACTGTTCCTGGTGTTTTTGAGCATCCTGACCCCTGTTAAAGTGAACGGAGTAACTGCCTGGGTTAACATCAGTTAACCAGCACCTGCGTTTGACTCCAACTGGATAGCAGCCAGACACCCAAACAACCCCCTTCTGCAAGGTCAGAGAAACCACGAGATAGCTATGGTATATCTTCTGGTGCCCCCACAGCCTCGACAGCCCCCAGAACCCTACCAGGGTGACTTGGAAGGTGCTCTCAGTCACTGGGAATGTGGCTTGGTCCACTACAGAGGAACACCTGGATTGTATCTGGTGGTCGGACTTTGTCTTTGATCTCTGTGATTTAGTGGTGGGTCTTGACTCCTGGGGTGTTCCCACCCTGGAGACACAGTGGGAAGGATTGCCTAAATGTGGGTGATGAGGGACTTTTGAATCTAAACCGTGTCCCAGAAGAGGCTTGGAGGGTGGGGCTTAGGGTGTGGACACCCAAAGTTGAGGAGTGTTCTTTGAGAAAACCCTATCTATGTATGCCCCATGTTGGGAGAAGCCAGCAGCAGGCCCATCAGTGTTGTGGGGCCAACCACTTTTTCTGTGCTACCTAGGGGTGTGAAATGTCAGGAAGCACATACTGGAGACCATTCGGGGGTGCCTCAGGCCGTCCGATCTGGTCCTCCCTCAACTCGCGGGAGAAACGGGGTCCTAGTCAGGTCAACGAGGTGTAGGCGGGCCCAAGCACTCTGGGCCGGGGGAACTGCGAACTGCATGAATCTAGATCCTAGTCCATCTCAGTTGGTGAGTCAGAGAGAGAAAGAGAGTAAGAGAGCGCACAAAGTGAAAACCAGGCTTATATATCATACAGCAAGCAGGGCAGATGACAAGAGTCATATAGGCGGATGGAGGTTGCAGCAAGGGACACAAGACTGAGGTCACATAGGCAAGTGACCACTACATCAAGGTCAGTAGGATCTGGTAATCAGGTGAGAAGCAGGTGGAAGAGCAGTTGAGCCCTCCCTGCTGGGGCTATCTTGGTATTCCTATGCTAATTCTCTGGTTCTGCTGGAGGCAAGGACTAGGAGAATCTGACCTAGCATTTCCTGCTAATTCTCTGGGTCTTGCTGGTGACCTAACAGTTTTAGCTAATGCCCTTGAGTGAGGGAAGGCCTTGGATTACTCTCTAGAATGTAATACAGTTCTGACTATTGTGGGACTGCCCTAAGGAATGTGCTTGCTAGCTCTGAGGAAAAACCTGTCTGGCAAGGCAGATTCCTTGAGAGAAATTCTAAGCTAAGGACAGCTTGGAATTGAATTAGGATATGTTGGAAACATTGTGCTGGTTAGGAAACGATGCCCAATCTTAGCCATTTACGAATCATTTCTTGGGGTACCTTAATGCCTAAATAAGAGGGCGTGTTGATGATGGGAAAGACTAATCTGGAACACATCTGAGTTAGGGGATGCCAGTGACTATCTGAATTCCCAGGAGGCACAAGCTCTCTTTTGGGGCTATATTGCCTCTCATCCTTAATCAAACTTTTACCCCCGATAGTTTGGATATGACTGGTGCAGACAAGTGGGCGTGGCACAGGGGTAGTTAAGGATTCAATGACCAAGGTGAGAGAAGGACTAGCCAAGCGGAAGAGAGAAAGAGAACAGAGTCAGGGTAGGTTCAAGCCTTGGTTTAACTCCTCCCCTTGGTTAACCACCTTCATATCCACCTTGTTAGGACCCCTAACTGTTCTGCTATTTTTGACCTTTGGACCTGCATATTGATCAAGATTATAACCTCCATAAAAGAGAGAATATGAGCAGTGCAGCTGATGGTCCTGTGCCAACAATATGAGACCATGAGGACAGGACCTGGAGAATATGAGTTAGTTACCCAGACTCCAGAGCATAGCTCCAGGATTGGAGCTTGTACAAGAGAAAGGGGGAAGTGAGGGACCTAAGGGGTTTTCCAGTGCCACACCCTCCTTATAGCTTCCCCCTCCTGCCTGGAGTCAGGGCTAGGCCAAGTTCCATACCCCAGTCCCTCATCCTCCTTATAGCTTCCTCCTCCTGCCTGGAGTCAGGGCTAGGCCAAGTTCCATTCTCATCCCACAAGAACATACTTGGGTAAAACATTCTCAGAATGCACTGACTGACAGTTACCTGACCCTCTGGAAAGTCCCAGGTAGAGTTCAAATGCATGTCATACTTACTAGTCAACAGATTTAAATGTCAATTTGCTTAACCAATAAGTTTGAACTGTCACCTTGCTGATTTAACCTGTGCCCCTAAAAAGTATAAAAACTCCTTTTAATAGCCATTTGGTGTCGTTTTCTTAGTAACTTGCCTTGAGGGACTAATTGAAGGTCGACCTGGAAAATAAACCTCTTGCTTTTGAAAAAAAAAAAAAAAAGAAGAAGAAGAAGAAGTAATGAGAAGAGGTAACACATCACACCAGAATTGGAGATGCTGCCGGTGGTGCTTTCTGTTACTTTAGGCTGTTCTTAAAAGAACAATGACAAGCCCTAAGTTACCAGATTATCTTTTTTTCTCAGGGAGGAAGAGATATGGCTGTCTATCCTAGATCATGCTGGTAGTACCAGGGGAAGAGCCCAGCTCCTAGGTCCAGGAAGTAAAGTGCTGTCTCTTCACACAGGTTACTTCTTCACGACTCCAAGTCTTTATTCTTCATGACTGTACCAGCCATAGTGCCCTTCCCCCAGTAAGCTCTTAAGGGACCTTGGGATTGGGGATTTGAGGGCTTTTGGTAATGAATGTCTTTGGTGCTCTTCCTGCTAGGGGAAAGACATGGAACAGATCGCCCCACTGTAGCAAGGGAGTGCTCACCCCCATCCCACCCCTCAATGAGGACAGCACCCATTCTAGTAGCCCCCTAGGGTTCAGGACAAAATGTGTAAGCATGATCATCTGTTTCAGACAACCACTACCAGTATTGATTGGACATGGTCAGCCCCTGCATTCCCTCCAGCACCTTGTGATGCAGGGAGAACTATAGAGACTTGGGGAATAGAAAGACATTTACAAACCCATCCCCATAAACACAGAGAATGAGGTCTTTGGGAATATGGGGAGAAAGGAAAAGAAATGAATTGTTGAGAGGAGACAAAGGCTCCCAGATACATCAGAAAGTAAAACAGCACTTTGCTAAAAGGATAGAAAGCCAAGGACTCTGGTTAGGAGCAGGACAGCCAAGAAGGGTAAATTCTGCAAGAAAGACCAGGGTGAGGGAGGCAGAGGACATGAACGGACATGCTGGGTGGTGGAGGCAGCCACATGGGAAATAAGAAAAACCCATATGTACTAGTGAGAGAGATTCAATTCATGAGAGGTACAGATAAGACAAATATAAGAAACAAAGCCAGTTTCAGAGCAAGACCGATGGGCTGAGGGTATGTGACAGCCAGCCAGGGAAGGTTCAGTGGGGGACAGGAAGCATGAAGGAAACAGATGTGAAGAGAAAGATGATGTCTTGGTTGCCATGGCTGTCAAATGGCCTTGACAGGGAGGAGAGAGGGACAATAGAGCTCAGAGGCTGATGCACAAATTCTCTAGCCCTGAGTCACATAACATTACAGGGATCTGCCTTGTGAGTCCATGACCACCGCCATCCCTGAGGCACACAAGGATGCCTTCCGAGCCAGTGAGGCTGCTTTGGTGTTAGATTTGAGGTAGAAAACCTCTAGAAACAGCTACAAATGTAAAGACACTCAGAAGTCATATTGAGTTTTTAAGCTTGCGAACTCAAAGGGGCAGGTTTTACTACTCTAGTAGCCAATCTGTGGTGTGTTTCTATTAAGAATATCCCCATTAAAATTCTGTACATAATCATTTTAAATGAATTTCCATGCATATCTGTCATTGTGCTTGCCCATATCTCTTTGCTCTCCTTTGTGCTGTCCCATCTCACTGTCCTCTCACTTCCACAGTAGGCTCCCTTCTGCTTTCCTATTGTAAATATGTAGCAAGTATGTTTTTAAATTTTGCATACAAGGGAGGAAATGCAGTATTTGTCTTTTGTTTTCCCCTCTCAGTTTCTTCTCTCACCCCCTTTCTCCTTTTCCATGCTTATCCCAAGCCCTTCCTGCGTCTCACTTCCTCGTGGGAAATAGCCTGGTGGGAAGTGTCCGAAGACAGGGTAAAGACTCTGGGATCCACTGCTTAAAAACTCATCTTTCTCACACTGGATGGAGCTACTTGTAGGTGGCTGTTGGGTCCAAACAGCACAGGCAAGCAGAATCTTGCATAGTGTAGGACCATTCTAGGTCAATGTCATGTGACTCGGGGTAGAGTAAGAACCAGCAGAGCTGGATGCAGGTCACCCAGGGCAAGTAAACTTTTTTTTTCTTTTTTCTTCTTTTTTTCTTTTTCTTTCTCTCTCTCTCTCTCTTTTTTTTTTTTCCGAGACAGAGTTTCTCTTTGTAGCCCTGGCTGTCCTGGAACTCACTCTGTAGACCAGGCTGGCCTTGAACTCAGAAATCCGCCTGCCTCTGCCTCCCAAGTGCTGGGATCAAAGACGTGTGCCACCACCGCCCGGCAAACTTTTTTTTTGATAATTGTTTTGAGCATCTATATCACTTCTAACCTTCCCTTCACCTCCAATTCCTTCCATGTTCCCCCTTTCCTTCCCAAATCCATTATTTCTTACACACACACACACAAGATAAGTTATATCTCTGCCAGTGAAATGAGCCAACTCAAGCCAAATAAATGTAAAATAAATAAATAAATAAAATAAATAAATAAAATGTAAATGTAAAAAATAAAAATAAAAATAAAATAAAAATAAATGTAAATAAATAAATAAAATATAAATAAATGTATGTTTATTGGGAAACTGCTCTCAGGCAGACAGGTTCAATGGCTCCAAGGAAGGAGGCCAGGGAAGTCTGTATGTGGAGGGAGACAGAGGAGAGGAGGGAGAGAAATAAAGTGTGCATGTAGAAGGAAAAAGGAGGCAGGAAAACCAAAATGCAAAATGTCCATATTCTGTACGGAAGATCCAGTTTGGAGAAGGGCAGCCCCACCCCTAGGCTGGAAAGTTCTGGGTAGACAGATACTGGAAGAACCTGGAGGCCAGGTCTGCTTTGGTGTGCAAAATATGCACCTCAGCTCTTATGTCCATTTGTCCAGGGCTGATCACTTTGGATTGAGCAGTCTGTGTGAGAGCTCATCCCTGGAGGAAATTGGCTCTTTCTCTCTCAGCAGCCATAGATCACCTGAAGCTTTTCATGTGGGGTGGGGGTAACCACACACAGGTGCTTTTAATAAGTATGAAGAATGTGACCATGGATGAAGCTCCTGTCTGGAGAGGCTACGGAAAGCCCGCCTTAACTGATTCTGTTAGGGTAGACTCAGAATCAAAGACTGAGGCTTGTAGACACTTTTACCCTGAAACAGCAGTACATGTTAGACATTCCCTCAGGCTAGGGAGCCTTGCAGAGTACGAGAGGGAGAGCTAGGACAGGAAATTGGCATGTTAGACATGCTTCTGAAAGTGCCTTTCACAGAACATTCACAGGTTGAAAGGAAAGAGGAGTGTTCATGTTTCAGTAAGATAGAAAAACTTTAGGCTAATCTACAAATTGGTTTTGTGATTAGGGAACTAATAAGTCTTAAATGTTCTTTTGGGTCTCACTGATTTCCAAGGGAGACAATGTAGTGTGCAGTATTTTCTGACATTTTGTCCCTCATAGAAATAAGGGATACCCCCATCATAGAAAAAAACAATGTTCAAAAAGTGTCTGCAATGGTGATTTTGAGAATGAAAAAATGCAGCTTAGATCATGAGCAGATTATATATTTATTTGAAAAGTAATATTACAACATAAATCCAAGACCAAAAGCATTATTCATTAAGTCTCAAACCTGGAAAAGCAGGGACTGGGATGCTTATTGAACATTATCAAAGTCAATGTGGCTGCCAGGTTCTCCCAGCAACCCTCAGTTCCTATCTGCTACAGGGTATGGCTGACATACCCTGCCCTGCCTGCCCTTAGCTGCTCCAGCCCAGGGCCTGGTCTGCCCTTCCCCAGATGACAGAAAGCAGTCTAAAGAGCAAGAACTCATCATCCTGTGGAACAAGGGCTCCCCACAAGAAACCCTGACTCTTATCTCAGCAGTCGCCCTTCCTAATTCCTTACCTTTTATGACAAACAAAAGGGAGGCATGTTGGGCATACTGCTACCACTCAGGGCCAGTGCACTGTATTTTCTCCATGTCCCCACAATCCAGCCATCATGGCCCAGACTGTTGCTGCCTTCATCCCAACAGCCCTTTTGTGTGTGTGCACCATCCCTCATAATAAATTTTATGTGGTATGATTTTTGAGGTATTCCTTGGCCCTCAATGGTGGAGATACTACTCTTTCATTGAAAAACCCTTGTATTAGCACCTTTGGTAATGTTGGATGTATAAATTGTCCATATACAGTTAATGTAGGTAACACTCCACGCATTCCCTCGCCTCTCTTAGGATGGTTGTGGAGAGCATTTAAATGGGAGCTGGAGTGATAGCAGGTGATACTGGCTTTGTTTTCAGAGAAGCTTAGTCCCTGGTGGAATTTAGAAGTGTTGCCAAGGAGACACGAGGTGCTGCAAAGGAGAGTGAGGTCATAGTCTTAGCTTGTGAGAAGGGGAAGCTCCTTTCTCCTCTCAGACTAGGGCATCTTTTGGGTGCCTGTTGGAAGGAGGTCCAGTTCTCCTTTCTCACAGTGCAGCTGGGAGGAATCAAGGCAGTATACAAACATGTCCCCTGGGTTATGTCTCCACCATCTGTGAAATGAGCCAAGTTAAGCCAGATTATATCATATTATATTATGTTATATTATATTATATTATGTTATATGGAAGGAGCTCTAGGGCAAGTTCACTGCCTCCAAAGACTGAGGTAGAGGAGTCGCTGTGGGGAGGGGCGGGGAGAAGAGGCATGTGTGCAGAGACAGAAGAGGAGAGAGACCAAAATATCTGTATTATATAGGGAGGAACAGCCCAGCCCTTGGGCTGGAAAGTTCAAAGTTGGGGACAGGGTATGCCAGGTAGGGACTGAGGGAACCTGGAGGCCAGATCTGCTTTGATAGGTAAAATATGCACCTCAGTCTGTTGTCAGTGTCTGAAACCAAACAATGTCTAGATGGCAAGTCAGCAGAGAGAATCTATTAGCTATTGTTGCTGTGTAACAAATAGCCCCAAACAATGGCTTGAGACTGTAAAGTGAACAACCATGAAACCTTGAAGTAGAGAAAAAGCAGTAGCTGAGCAAATGTCCAGATTGAGTGAGATGAAGTGGCTACTTTACACTGAGTTTAATGAACCCAGAAAACATGTTTGAGTGAGTAAAAGAAGGAATAAAACCACCTTGAGTGAATGCTATCTCCCTATGGAAGCTTAATTATGGTGGCCTGCTTTATCAGTTCACATAGATGAGAAAGACAGAGAGAGAGAGAGACAGAGACAGAGAGACAGAGATAGAGACAGAGATAGGGAGAGAAAGGAGAGAGATACAGACAGAAAAAGAAACACATTGACAGAGACAGAGGAAAAAATAAATAAATTAGCATGACAGAAACCAGTCTTATGTAAACAAATCTTGGGAGTGACTTTCCCTTTTGTCATTTTCAGAGAAGAAATCATTAAGTGTGTTCTCCTTGAGTGTACTGCACCAGGAAGTAGGCCCTATTGGGGGCCATGTGAGAAATGAACACACAGAACCACAGCCATTCTCTCAAAAGAGTTCTGTGGTTTTGGAATCTATATTCAAAGGGAGGGGCAACCTAGGGAGGAACACTGCAAAGATGGTGGTTTGTGTGGCTAGTTCACCAACAGCAGACTTGGTCTAACATCAAATCCTAATTTGATTTAGTCACAAAAAAGGGAATTCTCCAGGACTGACTGGATAACCAGAAAGGCAGATTTTAAAATAGGTACTGGCTTTTGCTGTCTGATTTTCATTTTCCCAATTCAGATTTCTTTATCTTCTTTCATCCTGGAAAATCATTACACAGCTAGCCACCGAATACAGTGGATTAGAGGTGATAAAAGTAAAAATGTACGTGTTTAACCCAGGTCACTGAGAGACGAATCTTGGACATTACTAAACAGACAAAAGATGGCTCTGAGATTAAATTCAGTGAAAACCACTTGTCAAAAGGCAAATGAACATCAAGTTGAACAAATTGAACATCAAATACTGAACAAAACTGACTGGGCTCAGAGGAGAGTCTTTAAGCAGAATATGGAGAAAACTCAAAGCAGCAAAGTCCCAGACACAAGTCTCACCTGACTGTAGACCACACGTTCGCATACCCGTTTATGCAATAGACCTGTGTTGTGCTATGTAATAGGTGCTTCAGTTGACACTGTGGGCATAATAAAGAGCTATACCAAGCATCCTGTCAAAAGTGGTGTTACACACTGGTGGTCTCAGCTCCTTGGGAGGGTTAAGAAGGTGTGGGTCATTTGAGTCTAGGAGTTCAATCTCAGCCTGGTCAACATAGCAAGACACCAACTCAAAACAGTCATAGTACTGAATCTGGCTCACTGTCATGATCTTATGAATGAAGTTTGACTGGAATGCAGCTACCCCAATTTATGAATTGTTTGTGACTTTTTTCATAACAGAGCATGAAGGTTGAATAGCTGTCACGTGTAAAAATGTTATTGACAAGTGTTTGACAAAATAAATGCTTGCTGACCCCTAGGTTAGATAGATATGGCTCTGTAAAGTGGAAACTTCTAGTTTCTTTTGAAAGTCAGTTATGTCAAATGATGTTTTTCTGGGGCACATAGGTGAAAGGATGTCTTGCTTAAAAAAAAAAAAAACAAAACATGAAAGAATGTTTTCCCGAAGCAGACACAGGTGAAAGGATGTTTGTCTATAGCAAACACAAGAAAGGATGCGTGATGAAGGAGTATACATCTGACCCCACAGGCAGTCGGAGAGAGAGCATTGGTTTGGTTTGCTCCACCTCATTCCTTCTTTACTAATGACAAGCGTGTATTCGTTAACCTTACATTGTGATTTCTGGGTTGCACTAGTCGTGACACCAGAGAGAAACTCCTCAAAGAACTTCTTGTGAGGTTCCTATGGCTTTTTTTGATGAGCCTGAGGTTTCTTCAGGATTAAACAATAGCTGCTGGTTTGTGTGTGGTGTCTGCCTGCTGAGAGGCCTGGACTGCAGCTGCTGATTGTATTTGGGGTTTGCTATGGGACTGAACTGCTGACAAAGAAGATTGAGCTCATCCCCAAAGAACTATTGCTGAACAGGTTCAATTCCCCCATATCTAATAACTTTTCTTTAGTGAGTGGTGGGCAAGAGGGGAGGTTGAACATTTGTTAAAATTTATGCCAACAGCTCTGTTCTCATGGGACTCATCATCTATCAGGAAAGACAAATGCTATGTTCATCATCTGTCAGGAAAGATGCATACTATCTTCATAAATCATTATAAACTGTGATTAGTATTCTGGAAAACTACAAAATATAATCAGGAACATAACTTAGGTCACTGTTTCAGTTTTTGAATGAATTTTGCTATGTATCACTGATTATGGTATAGCCTACCACAATTGGTTTATTTCAAGGTAAGGTCTTGACATGTTGGCCATGCCAACATGAGTTGATCTTGACCTTCTGGACTCCAGTTATCCTTCTTTCTCAGGCTTCTATGGAACTAGGACCACTGACTTAAAGCACCAGGCTTTTCAGGGACCCGTTTTGAAAGGATGGTTAGGGATACTTCTGGGTGATTATGGATATTTTAGAGAGTCATTGGATGAGAAGGGCTGGGATAGAGATTCCAAACAAAGGAAAGAGAATACATCAAATCTCTCATTTATAAAGAGATGTTCTTTGGAAGAACTAGGGTACCAATGAGGTTGGTCAATGGAGAAGAATCTACGCATGGTCAGGGATCTACATTTTGCTTGAAGTATGATTTGTAATGTATCAAATGACTTTATTATAATCAGTTTTATGAATCTCTAAGCTCATTATATCTTGTTCAATTAGTTGGTAGAAGATATCAGAGATTGATGAAGGGTTTTATACCACCTTTCCACTCTTCCCTGACTTGATGAGTATGTTTGGGAACTCAGACTAGCATAGACTATTGCTGGAGGTAGAATGGTTCATACCCTGCTGAGTAAGGCATGTCAGAGTAACCACCAAACCAAGGTGATGAAGCTCCTGGAGAGGTGGGGAAAGCAGCCTGGTCTGGGAGAAATTCTGTCAAGATAATCTTCTAGTGAAAAAGTCATACTGCTTATATGACATGTCCCTTGGTGAGGTATGATCCACAGAGATGCCTCAGGAAACTTGCACCACTGGATTTTGCAGGAAAGCCAGAGGTTCTGATCCTTATAACGAGCAAGGCTGCAGCTTTTATCATGGATAACTGAGCCAACAGCCACAGATAGTTCATTCTCTTTATGATGAGCCATCTTCCTCCAACTCTTGAGCCAGTTCTATTACAGTGCCCTGTGTGGGTACTGAAGATGTCTTCTGACTTTGTACTTGTGTCTGGCGATGGAAAGAATTAGCTAAACAAACAGCCTCCAAGGAAGACCCTGCTTGACACTGAGCATAGAGCTAACTCCCCTTTTCTGGGTTGTCCCTTCAGTCTTTTCAGTTCTCCAGAAGAAACCTTATGAACTCTGAGTGTGAAAACTCTAATCAGCATCTCTCTTTGTAGGAAGCTGCGTGGTACAGTCAACCTTCAATACATATTACCAGTTACATTTAAAAGCTAGTATTATAATCACCATTATAAAATAAATCATTCTTTATTTAACTTTATTTAAATTTTCTTTTATTTACTGTGTAAGTTTGTTTTTATGCCAACATATGTGTCATGTGTTACGCTAAGCAGTCCCAGTATTTTTGTGGAGCCCCCTTTGAAAGCACCCAGTTGTTTACTATAGTATTGACATCTTACATTTCCATTTATTTGTTCCTTCTAAAAAGCATTTAAAGCAATTTTCATTTATTTTTTCCTTCTATGTAGATTAATAATTCTGGATAAATATACTTAAATCCACCTTCACTTTATATAAATTGAATTAATATCCTTCCCAATATTTAACTTTATTTAAATTCCCTTCTATTTACTGTATCAGCCTACTTTCAGGCCAACATGTGTCATGTGCTAGGCTAAGCACCTCAGTACTTCCATGGAGAGCATGTTGAAAGCACCCAGTTGTTTATGATAGCCCTGACGTCTTACATTTCCATTTATTCTCTGTTTTTTCTTTGATTGTGGGAGACATGCAGCCTTGCTTTCTGCCTCTGAGCAGCCTGGTTTATTGTATAGCAGGGGCTTTAAGCATCTGTGTGATTAAGCTTCATCTACAGTGCAGCAGAGAAGCATTTGAGAAGACCTCAGGCTGGAGTCTGAGCCTGCCACTTAGTGTATTGTTAGGTTTGGTTTGGAGGGGGCTGCAGCTGTGTCTTAGCTTACTCTATGAACTCCTCGCCTCCTAATCTAAGGGATTGTGTGTGCTTTCCTTTAGGGATCTCAAATTAATATTTTTTTAAAGTGAGTTTCTGTACCACATTGGGCGCAAATATGTTGTAGAAATATTTTAATCCTGTCTCGGGGTTTCTACCCTGCCTTAGATCATTGAGTTCCTAGATAACACACACACACACACACACACACACACACACACACACACACACACAATCTTACATTTGCAACAGTACAAAAGCTGGGCAGCTGCCTATCCTCTGTGTTATTAGAATCAATATACTTTTTTATCAATAACCTTGGGTTATTATTGTGTTTGATCTGGTCTGCTCTTAACTCCAATTGGCCAGTTCTCAAGGCCATACTCTTTTGATTTGTAACACATGGCAGCTTCTCCTTCCTCCTCCTCCCCTTCTCCTCCCTTGTTGGTCCTCTCCACCCTCAGGTCTCCAAATCCTAAATCCAACCTGTATCTTTCTATTCAACCATTAGGTATTGGCATCTTCATTTACCAATCAGAAATAGCTTGAGGCCAAGGTGTATGTGAGGACTCACTCTGGGACAGCTCCGTCTTGGGATCCCACACTTACCATTACAATAGATAGCAAAAGACCAAACCTCAATAAAGGAACAGCTGTTGGGGCTGGATACAGCCCCAACATGCATCACAAAAGATGTATGTTTTCGGGCTGGGTACAGTGGAGGACAATATAAAGGAACTGTGAGATCCAGTTGGTTCCCGCATTGTGTTCAGTTGTAGTTTTCTGTGATGTCTCCACTTGTTGTAAAGAGAGGCTCTTTAAAAATAACTATTTGTTTTTTGAGGTTATAAAATAATTATTTAATTTGCTCCTCCTCTTTCCTCCCTCTAAGCCCTCCCACACACCCCTCCTTGCTCATTTTAAATTTATGGTCAAGAGAAGCTTCTTTGAGGAGGGATACCTACATTTATCTGTTGTTATAAGGATGAGATTTAGAAAACAATGAAGAGTTATGCTGGTCTAGAGCAGTGGTGGCAGCAGATTCTTTTCTATGGTCAGTAACCTCATTAGCCCAAGAAAGCTGGCTAGGTTTCCAATATGAGGTTTAATTTCTTTCCTGTTGAGTGATATACAAAAGAGGTTGTTGGAACCCCTGGAGATGAAGTTACAGATGGTTGTGCACTACCACGTGGGTGCTGGGATCCAGCTCAGGTTCTGGGAAAGAGCAGTGGGCACTCTGTCAGTAGGCACTCTGTCAGTGGGCACTCTAACTGTCAGTGGGCACTCTGTCAAGTCATCTCTCCAGGTCCTAACTCCAAGCACACTGAATTGCGATGATCACCTAATGTGATCTAACCAGGTCAGGAGTTAGGGCCAGAAAAGTCCTCTTTGTCTCAATGTCTGGAGAAGATCCCAGGTTCTTTTGACTTTCTCTCACCCCAGTACTTGTTTTTACCGGTTTCAAGATTGTTCATCAAGTCTCTGGGTTTTAAACCCTAAGGCATGTTACAAACTGACAAAATAGTTTGTAAATTCCAGTCCTGTGAAAAGACACAGGAAGAGTGACACTGAAACCTAAGTGACAAGTTATAAGTTTTGCTCTGTTTGTGTTATCAGAATATCATTATTGTCAGAAAGGAGTTCAAGTTAAAATAAAAAGCTAAGCAAGCTTGTGGCAAAGATTGAATTATGTAAGAGCTGTGGATTTTCTGTAGAATTAAAGAGATGAAAACTGATGTGTATTCCAAGCTCTGTTTAAAAATGTAGATGGGAGCTGGAGAGGTAGCTCAGTGATTAAGAGCCTTGGCTGATCTTCCAAAGGACCCAAGTTCAATTCCCAGCACTGACAGTACAGCTCACAACTGTCTATAACTCCAGTACCAGGGGACCCAATGCCTTCTTTCGGCTTCTGCAGGCACTGCATACACATGGTATATAGACATTTATGCAGACAAAAGGAATGTACTTCACACATGAACAACATCCATAAGATTGACTAGTTTTGAAAAACAGTCTTTCATTACTAGTGCTTGGGAATGGATACAAGCTCAAAAATTTTAAAACATAGTCCTCAAATGTGCGAATGAAATAAACACCTTAAGAAGATATGTCATAGTTATATTACCTTAAGAATTCTATGTCTTCTTCCCTTCAACATGGCGAGTCTTGGAGACTAAGGCCTGAAATCCCAGCAGCTGAGGAGAGCTTGAGGCAAGAGGATGGTAAGTTCAAGGTCAGTCTCAGCTACTGACTGAGGACAAAGCCAGACTGGAAAACTTAGGGAGACTTGTCACAAAAAAGTAAACAGAGGGCTAAGGCTATGGCTGAGTAGGAGTCTCTAGGTGAGTATGCTCAAAGCCCAAATTCAACCCACAGCACTGCCCTCCCCAACAAAAACACCAAAGAGTGGCATGTCTCCTACTACTTGTGACAGCAGTCAGAGGGGAAGACTCCCTAGGAACAGGATGGAGAAATGGAGACTATTCATTACTAGGCCCTTGGAGCCATCAAGAACAGCATTTATAAGTAAAAGTAGATTGGAGAACAAAGCTTGGATCTGAGATCTCCTGTGTTCTCACAGGAAGTGAGCTCACACAGCCTGCCCAGCCCAAGGCCTCCAGTAACTGTCCAGGGTTCAACTGTTATTGACACATGAAAATACCATGTGTCTAATTTTTTAAAAAAGTAAACCCAGAAATTAGTTTTCATGTGGAAAATTCTCATTCAGTCTATTAAACCATTCAACTTTTAAAAACAAATGTTAGGCAGACCAAACAGTATACTTGCGTGTTGGAGATAGTCTGACATCACCACCTGTAACAGCTGGTTTACACCATCTTCCCCCTGACTTGTAGTCCATGTTACTTTTGTGCCCCTAGTTAGGCTGGAGAGATGAGCTAGTTCTGCCAAGGACTAGAACATGGAAAAGGAAACTCCTGACCCCAGTGTGTATGGATACCATGGCTGCTCTCAGTTCCCTTACTCTGACTAGAGACC
>JADRCC010239565.1:0-13424 GCA_019843855.1 Hylomyscus alleni
TTGGAAGAAGTAATGTCCAATTTTTAAACTAATTTGAAAACAAATACGTTTCTGTACCTCCAAAAAAGTACCATAAACTCCAAGTAGAATAAAGTTAAAAAGGGATCATGTATAGAGACAGCATAATAAAATGACAAATTACTAAGGCTGTGCAAAAATCTCAAAAGCAGAAGCAGAAACAGAAGCAGCTTATTACATAAACAGAAATCTCAAGAACATTAAGTAATCCCCCCAACTGACACTTAAATAAAAGTACAGTAGCTTTAAAAATGAAAGTCTCGGCCAGGCAGTGGTGGCGCACATCTTTAATCCCAGCATTTGGGAGGCAGATGCAGGCTGATTTCTGAGTTCAAGGCCAGCCTGGTCTACAGAGTGAGTTCCAGGACAGGACAGCCAGGGCTACACAGAGAAACCCTGACTAAAAAACACAAAAAAAAAAAAAAAAAAAAAAAAAGTCTACATAGTAGCTAAAGTAATAAAATTGGCTATCAGTCAAAATCACATATTGATGATGGGGACATAGTCACCAAATAAAAAACTATAAAATACATACAGAATAATTAAGATTTTTTAAAGAGAAGTAGATAATTCCAAAGACAATATTGAAATTCCACTATATAGCTTTCACTGACAAGTTGAATAAACAAAAACATAATGAGGAACTACAGGTCTTGATCTATGTTATAATATAGATAGACCTAACAGATATATTAAGTCTAACAAGTGTTCCACACAACAGTAAAATATATACTCTTCTTAAATATACAACAGTTTCCAAATAGACTAAGGTAAAGTAGGAAACAATTCTCAGATCAAAAGGATTGAA
This sequence comes from Hylomyscus alleni, assembly GCA_019843855.1. Taxonomy (NCBI): domain Eukaryota; kingdom Metazoa; phylum Chordata; class Mammalia; order Rodentia; family Muridae; genus Hylomyscus; species Hylomyscus alleni. The sequence continues at coordinate 827 of JADRCC010239565.1, forward strand.
AGTAGGCAAAGTATACTTTCTGATGAAGATGGAGTAAAAGTAGGATTCAATAATGGACATGTAATGGGAATTTTCAAAACATGGGAATTAATTAGGAACTAGGCAACTCAGTCTTATAAGGCTAGTGAGTCAAAGTAGAAATCAGAAGATATGAAAAGTATGCGGAGACAAAGAAAACGAAATCATCCCATAACAAATTATGAGACTCAATGAAACCAGTGTTTACAACAAAAAAAGGTAACTGTAATGTTTATATTTTAAAATTCCTCACATGAATAAACTGATTTTCCTTTTAAAGTAGTGACTAGAAAGTAAGCCAAACCCAAAGAAGAGTCACTGAATAAAATTGCTGTCAAAGTGGTGAAATAAACCAACAGGAAACAGAGAAAGAGCAAATAACAATGGATTGGACAAAGGAAGTAAGGGAAAAAAATCCATGATTAATGTTGTTTCTTGTAGAAATTCAATAAAACTTACAGAGTCTAGGCAAACGTAGAGAGAACAGAGAGCTAGCCATTCTTAGGAAAGTCTGATGTAAGATTGTTACATGCTGCTTTGTGCTCAAAACATTAGTAACAGTAGATACAATACAGAGTTCTTTCTTTGAAAATGACTATTTGCCAAAATAATATGAGAAACAAAATATTCCTATCCATTTGAAGTGATTAAATCAATAATCAAGACAACACACGCACACACACACACACACACACACACACACAATCAGCAGGTATGGAAAGCTATATGACTACATTATTTAAGTGTTCTAAACAAAGGTGAAATGATAAAAATCTTCCAAAAACTGAAAAAAACTATGAAGATCATTTCAGATTCACTTTATGAGACATACACATAATCATCACACCAAAGCTGGCTACCAAAGGAAACAAAATGACAAAAGCAAATCTCTCTGGACAATTAGCATTCAAAGGCTAATTAAATCTTAAAAGAATCCAGTGATGTAGAAGTACAAAAATCCATTATCAAATCTAATGTACTTGAGAAATTCAAGGTTCATCACAATTCTAAAACATATATAATCTAGTATACTACAAGAATAAAGGAGAAAATATATCCAATAATCACCATACTAGACAGAAGAAAAGAATTGAGGAAATCCCCACTAATTAGGAAATGTCACAGTCAATATAGAAGGAAAGGGAACTTGCTGAATCCGATGGAAGCTGTAAGAAGCCTGAACTACCATACAGCATTCGTATTGCTTCCCTGTGCTAGAGCCTTATAAATGCCAGGCAAGCTTTTTACCACTGAAGCCACACCCCATGCACGAACATCACTTAGTATTAAAATACTAATCAGAAAAGAAGGAAAATGTCTTCTACTTGCTCTTTCACTGAACACTACTTTACACGCCCTTTCAGGACAATAAAGCAAGACTAAGAACAAATGGTCAAATGACTCTGTCATCATTTATAAGTGACATCATGGAGTATATATAGGAAATTGCATTAGCTCTGTTAATAAGGAGTTAGAAATACCAAATGAATTTAGTCAGATTTCTGGGCAAAGAATAAATATATAATATGTTAGGTGTATTTATTTCTCTATGAAATTGCCAGCAAGTAATTGGCAATAAACATTTTAAAACCAATGTTATTTACAATAGCAGCCAAAGAATTAAACGCCCAGAGATGTGTCTACGAAAGACAGATGAAAGATAAGATGAAAACATATAATAGAATTTAAACAACTTAAGTAAATATTAAATTAAGTAAATATTAAAGATTTGTGTGTACATATGGATATGTGTATGCAAACCATACTTTTGCTAAGACTTTAGTATATAATACTTGATTTATAGATCAAGTCAATTATGCTTTTTAAAAAATAAGACATTTTACATTTAGATTGATAAGTTAATTTAAATCTTTCTGAAAATTAAAACATTTCAGAGCACTACTAGTAGTTTGGAAGACCACAGCTAACTTATATACTCTACTAAATAGCTATTTTTCTATTTCTGGCATTTTTAAACTATTTAGATTATTTATAGTAATATAATTTTAGAAATAATTGGTTTAATTCTACCATTTACTATCTGATTTTATATTATTAATTTATTGTCCATTTATCTTTAATATAATATATACTTTTGAATGTATTTTATTAATCTACAATATTATTTTTTAAATTTGGTAATTAGCCATTTCTTTTACATTGTTTGAATGTACAAGTTAAACATTTTCATCTACCCTTGATGCAAAATATCATTTTATCTTAAAAATGTCATACTGGTATCTAACAACTTATATGCTGCTGTATAAATGCAGAGAATGTTAACTGAATTTTATAAGTGCGGTTTTGCATATATAGATTCATGGAATTCTATGAGAAACTTCATGGCTTTTGTGATCTAATGGTGTATTGTAGGTCTACCATAGCTACAACAAAACAATTTTAATAGTGATACAAATTGATTAGATTGACTAATCCAGAGATAAAACAGTAGAAGATTAACGAAGAGCTAAGAATCATCGAGACCTTATTTTCTCCATTTGAATGTTTTAAAGAAACATGAGGTTGAAGAGAAATTATTTCATGAGACACACTATAAGTTCAAGTGGGTGAGAGAGGATTAGAAATGCTCTAACTTCTGTCTAGTTAAAGTTCTTGACTTTGTCAAACACTGACAAAGATCTCAAGTATGTGAAATAACGTGATTATCTCTCTTTAAGTATTCTGAATCTTTAAGGAGCAACTACTGTCTTTTTAGTTTGTTTGTTTAAGAATTCAAAAAGTAATTAAAATCTGTAAGAAATCGTAAGTTTTGTTTAATTACAGCACAAATTTATATGTTTACTTCATGCCAATTCAAATTGTATTATTATTTTTCCATTGATAACTTGAGTATGAAGAATTTAAAAATTATTAGGGCAAATATTCTGGAAAGATCTTTCTTTTCATAGATTTCAATATTATATTTTTAAAATTTAGACTTTTCTTATAGTTTTGTATAGAATTTTGTATCTGTGTTGCCAAATCCACTGGTATATTAATGAAAACAATAATTTTGCTATACAACTGGTAAGCTTAAGTACCATATCCATATGCATTAAACTACTTTCATTATTTTTAACCTAAATATCAGATATGTAGGTTAAGAATAATTACTGGACAACCGATCAAACGCAATGTTACCAGTCGACGTCTGTAGGTTGTTCACAGTACATAATCCGAAGGTATTGAGCATAGCCGCTGCAATTCTATGGCCAGGTATATTTACCTATTGATATTGCCCAAACGATGGCAATCTTCATGATGGCCTTAGTCCGCGAATTGAACCGGCTATGCTCAATAGGATTACGTATTGCTACATACCGGTCCAGCGATATGGCGCAGAGGTGCATGATGGACGCAGTTGAAAATAGCACATCTAGTGAAATCCAGACGGGGCACAAATATCTAGGTAAAGGCCAGACATAATCTGAAAGAGAACAAAGAGAAGAGAAAAGAACATGTTATCCAAATTGTACTGACTATACTTTTCCATTTTAGTCTACTTATTATTTCCTCTCCACAACATTTTAAAGGCAGTGACATTTCAGAATTTTCCCCAGTGATTTTCCCCCATCAGTGCTATAATTTTTTTCACTACAGTATGCTCTGCATAATATAAAAGTAATCACTTTAATGAGTACTATTCTAAGGCATGTAGCAGTTTTCACAGTATTATATAAACATGACTTCCTTCTAGGTTTGGAACATTTCATCACTCGAGAAGAAAAACACAATCCACTAAGCAGTCAGCAATCCATTCATTACCCCATTCCCTGCGCTGGCAATCTCTAGCCTGTTCATTGTCATTACAGATTAATATACTTTAGACATTTCCTATAACTGGAGTTATTTTTCATAGTGGGGCTGTTGATAAGTATGATTGGAGGCTCACCCACGTTCATCTACCTATTACTACGCTGCTCCTTTTACTAGCCAATGAGGTAGTCTCAAGAGATTTTCAATTTCCTTCATAGATTGTTTATTATTCTATGGAGCACTGAAGATAATTTTAGTTTATTGACCCTGTGTTCTGTTGCTTTACCAAGCTCATTTATCATGTCTAATTTTTGTGTGAAGATTCCTAATGGTTTTCCATACATATGATCACAAATATTTTTGTCTTTTTTTCCAGTGCTCCCTCTATGTTTCAGATTCATTCCTCATCTCAATTATGTAACTTGTCACAGGGTATCATTTCCTAAACTTTTAAATATTTTATTTTTATTTATGCTCAAGTGCACACATGTGTGCTGCCAAAGATCAAAGGAAACCATTAGATCCTTTGGGACTGTGAGTTACAGGTATTTTTGGTATTGTTTTGTTTTGTTTTTAGGTTTTTTTGAGATGCTATTTGTTGTTTTGTGCTAAAACCTGAAATGGCGTTCTCTGAGAGAGTGTCAAATACTCTTAAACCCTGAGCCATTTCTTTACCCCTACTTGTTAATCTCCCAATTCCCTAGAAACATATCCACTTATTTCATCTTCTTTTCTTAGTTCTTCACACTAAAACTCAAAATTTCAAAGAAATTTTGGATTTCATAAATGGATATTTTATTATTCTGTGACTATCATTTTGCTAATTGGTGTAATTTTGCTCTTTTTCTCTAGTTCCTTGAGGCATAATGATGATGGGCTATAACTTAACATCATTGCTAGCGAATCACTCTGGTGAGTATTTTTTCCTTTACATTCTAACTCCCAAATACTCTGTTTGTTGCAACATTGTTGTCCACTGTCCCTTACCTCTTTTAGTTCTTTGTTCACTGTGTCCTTTAGCATTTAGAATAATTTAAGTAGTTGATTTAAGTCTTTGATAATTCCATTCTTGTGCTTCCTCTTGTGGTCAGGTTCTGGGTTTTGTTTTGCTTTTGTTTTTCCCCTAAATTTGGCCACATTTACTTTGTCTGATTTTTATTTTCATTAATTAATTTATTTGTGTATTTTTTGATGTAGGTGTGCTGATTTCTGGACTACAAAAAAAGGTGAATAAGTATATAAAGTTTAAAATAAAATAAAATCCCCCAAGGGCCAAAAATATAGGTATGCTCTGCCTGCATGTACACATAACTGCCAGAAGAGGGCATTAGATTCCATTACAGATGGTTGTGAACCACCATGTGGTTGCTGGGAATTGAACTCAGGACCTCTGGAAGGGCAGTCACTGGTCTTAACCACTGAGTCATCTCTCCAGTCCTATGATTTTTGTATTCATGTATCTTGCATATATGGGGAGATTTTTAATTTTATGATAAATCATCTCTATAAATCAGATTTCCCTATATTCCCATAGGATGACACTACATGTAATGGTGGGTTTTGTTTGTTTGTTTTGTTGTGTTTTACCTATTTAGAAAATATTACTATTTTTCAAAGTCTGTTTCATTGTCTTGTTTAGATACTATACTTAAATTGAATTTACACCATAGTATAACTTAGGAATTGGGAAAAAAATCTGGTTCTGGTATACAACCCAAGCTTGTTTTAAACTTGTGATTTTCCTGTCTCAACATCCAGAGTTCTAGGAGTTCTGGAGCTCACTACCACATCTGGAGCTCACCTAGATTTTCACTAAAATGTTCTGAGACTCTCTGTAAGAAAATGAATATTCCCAGAGTAAAGGACCCAAGGAGCTGAATGGGTTTATAGTCCCATAGGAGGAACAACAATATGAACTAACTAGTACCCTCAGAGCTCCCAGGGACTAAAACTCCAACCAAAGGGTACACATGGTGGGACTGATTGTTTTGGCAGCATGTGTATAGCAGAGGAGGGCCAAGTCAATCAATGGGAGGAGAGGCCCTTGGTCCTGTGAAGGTTCTATGCCCCAGTGTAGAGGAATGCCAGGGCCAATAAGTGGGAGAGGGTGGGGTGGTGAGCAGAGGGAGGGGGGAGAGAATAGGATTTTTGGGGGGAGGGAAACCAGGAGAGGAGCTATCATTTGAAATGTAAATAAAGAAAATATATATTTCCTAGGATGCATTCTTTCTTCTTTGAGTACATTTTTAAATCTGGTGCTAAATTTGAAGGATCTATCTTCCAATGTACTCAGCTTTTATTTTTTCTGTCATTTACTATTTGCTGCTCAGTCTATCCAAAACAAAAAACAAACAAGCAAAACAACCACAACAAAAAACACCTTAAAGTTTTCATGTGTAATTTTCAACTCTCAGATTCCTTTTATTTTTGTTGTTTTTAATTTATCTTCTGAAAGTTACAATTATCAATCAGTGTGAGCATAGATTTTTTATGTTGTTACAAATATAATGATTATTAATAGTAATAAGATTATACTCTGAATTTCAGTATCTGTATATATTGAGGATATGCTTCTATGTACCCCTTATGTTTCCCATGTTCTTCTTGAAAATGTATCAAATCATAAGCATTGTGACTATTATTTGGCTGAGATGTTTAGTTTTATTCTGTTCCTCCAAAGACTCTGTGTTTTTCAGGCCATTGTCCACTTAATTGAAACAATTTCTATTTGTTGAGCTGCAGCTCAAACGTCATTTCAGTTTATCATTTCTTTCTCTTTCTTTTTCTTTTCTTTTCTTTCTTTCTTTTGTTCTTTCTTTCTTTCTTTCTTTCTTTCTTTCTTTCTTTCTTTCTTTCTTTCTTTCTTTCTTTCTTTCTTTCTTTCTTTCTTTTGAGACAGAGTTTCTTTGTATCTGACTGTCCTGGAACTCACTCTGTAGACCAGGCTGGCCTTGAACTCAGAAATCTGCCTTTCTCTGCCTCCCAAGTGCAGGGATTAAATGCGTGCACCACCACTGCCTGGTTTACTTATCATTTCTTAACTCCCTTGAGGCATTTACTAACAAGCATGGCTGTGAGGTTAGTAAGTTTTAAAGAGGGGTTGATGGCTTTTCACAGAGAAGAATTAGTTGTTTCTTTTTCACTATTCTGTGATAGCTATTCTCTCAAATTCTAGTTTGAATTTATTTTTTATTTAAAAATTTACCTAGGCGCTCTCTGTCTTTGTCTCTCTGTCTCTGTCCCTGTCTCTGTCTCTCTCTTTCTTTGTCCCTGTCTCTGTCTTTGTCTCTCTGTCTCTGTCCCTGTCTCTGTCTCTCTCTTTCTCTGTCCCTGTCTCTGTCTTTGTCTCTCTGTCTCTGTCCCTGTCTCTCTTTTTCCCTCCCTCCCTTTCCCTTACTCCCCTCCCTCTCTCCTCCTACTTTTCTCCTCCTTCTCTTCTTCCTCTTCTCCCTCCTTCAGTTTTAAATCTCACCCTTGTTGCTCAGGAAATCACTATATAGGCTTATGTGACATTTAAGGAGGAGGAATACTCCTGTATCAGCCTCCAGAGTGCTAAGAACTAATGTCAATCAACATGCCTGATTTCTTTGGGTCATTTAAGTCACACAGCTAAAGACTGATGTCATATGGTAGAAAATGTTTCTTCTTCATTTATACTAAAGTGATTGATGTTGAAAACCCATTTTAGCCTTGCAGTGGTGGCACATGTCTTTAATCTCAGCACTTGGGAGGCAGGGGCAGGCGGATTTCTGAGTTTGAGGCCAGCCTGGTCTAAAGAGTGAGTTCCAGAGTGAGTTCCAGGACAGCCAGGGATACACAGAGAAACCCTGTCTCAAAAATACAAAAAAAAAAAAAAAAAAAAAAAAAAAAAAAAAAAAAAAAAAAAAAAAGAAAAGAAAAAGAAAAGAAAACCCAATGTAAATTTCATTCAAGTGTTCATCACTAGAAAGTCCTCTAAACACAAGTGTTTATTAATTTGACTATCAACATTGCTTTTTACATTTTAGAGCTGGGGGTTGATCCTATATTTGTCTTTGCACGTTCTAGGAATGTACTCTACCACTGAGCTAAAACAGCCTGTTATCACTTCTAGGTTTCTTGAGTTGTATCTGTTATGGAAGTTGATTGTATTAGTGATTATATTATTATATTATATTGTATTGGTGATTATATTATTTTGTTTGACATAGTTTGTTTGTAGAATTTCATTCCCAGTTGCACTGTAGCTGTCCAGATGAAGAGATGTTTCATTGGATGGATTATTCTATTTGTTATTTTCTACCATAAATACAGATTTCTCAGAGAAATGAGTTAATTTACATGATCCACACATATTTACTATACAGTGCATAAGTGGAGAGTTTAGAAACTTATATAGTAAAAGAGTCACAGCTGGATAAAATGGGGCCTTATTTTCAGAAGCAAAGTTGTGCATCATGTTTTACAGGATGACATGTTTAGAGTTTAGACATTGGCAGATTTTGTCCACAAATCTACTGGTAGAATCTCTAAAAACAAACAGGGATGGATTGGATAACAGCTAGCCTAAGATGAACGATGGTAGACAAACACTAATTTCATTTCAAAGAAAGAAAGAACACTTTAGAAAGTGGAACAACTCAACCCACAAAGAACAGAGTTGAGTGGGTGCATGTGCAGAAGGTTAGAATCATGTCCTAAGACAAAGAGAGAACCAAGCAATATCCTCACTGCATTTTTTAATATGTGATAATTTAAACAGGAAAGAGAATAAGAGCCAAAATCACAATCAATAATATATATATATATATATATATATATATATATATATATACCACTGACCAGGTTGGTAACTAACCAGACAGGAATATTGGGATCCATATGCCACTTAGTTGATGGCAAAGTTATCTCATGCCACATGACAAGGTGAGTGACAAAGAAGCCATTTTTTAAAAAATCCTGGCTGATTTTGTACTTATGTAGTTCTAGATACAAAGATACTTCTATACAAGACCCACTCTTGGAACACAGAGCATATATCAGGAGCCTAGACTCTGAGACTAGGGTTTCTGAATACCTTTAACTGTATGGGAAAACAGTCTGAACTCTGCAGAATCCATGCTCTGGACACATCATCCAATCAAAAGTTTACCATGAGACTCACTAGCACACCGGACGAGGAAGTAAGTGTGGCAAGTGCTTTAAAATGCTTTCAAAAGAGTCTGAGACATACTAGTAGAAAATTTACTTACAGACCTATCTACTACCTAGAGAAAGTGAGCCAAGTGTACCACACCCTCTGGTGGTGGAGTGAACAGCAGAAGAAGCAAAATCCCACAAAGGTTTGATTTCCTTGAAGTATACCTACTCAGATGGAAAAGAAAAGTGAGGGCTCTGACACAGACTCAGCATCTGTGCTTACAGGAGGGACCTTATAAAACAGACCACAAGTTATCTTTCCTTCACTTGTATATTTTCCTTATTTGCTATATCCAATTTCAATTTGAAGTAGGCTTTCCTAAGGAAAATTGGCTGGCCTAGGGTATACAGGGATGCTTGGAGGCTCCTTGCGTCATCCTTCCTAGTACTAAGATTGCTTCAGGTTTGATTGCATTTCTTTAACTCTTTTTGTTTTAATTCTCCCTTTATTGTCTTACCTCTTCCCTTCATCTTAACTGTTCTGGATTTCTATTTCCGTTTCTCTCTTGTATTGTATCTATGTTGCTCTCATATCAATTACATAATTCCTTATATTTCTATTGCTTTTCCATTCTACCCATACTAGTGTTTTAGTGTATACCATTCTATGCTTGTTTATTCCCCCAACATTATAGGCATTTAAAATCTGATTTTATTTATTTACTTTTTTCTTATTTTTTGTTTTTATCAAACATTTATGTTTATTTGGTTTTGCATGTTTTGTATATGAGTTTTTTGTTTGCTTGTCTATCTGCACACCAGAAGAGGGCATCAGATCCTAGTATAGATGGTTGTAAAATACCATTGTGGTTGCTGAGAATTGAACTTGGGGCGTGTAGATAAGAAGAGTCAGTGCTCATAACCACTGAGCCATCTCTTCAGGGCCAGATGCTCTTGTTTAATTAGTTACTATATTATTTTTATATTGGGTTTAAACATTAGTTGTGATTGCTTATATAGTTATCTTTCTCTTCTTGGGGGCATGCTGGAGTTTGAGTCCAGTACTCTTTGAGTATGTGGACTGAGGGCATAGCAGTCCAGTAGGTAAGAGCATATTATAACCTTACCATTATCTACTTCTACATGAATATTGTAAAAACTTAAACTGAAAGAATAAGGGTGATCAAAATCAACTACTGAGTGAATCCCAGAGGTGCTAGTTCTAATGAAGTCACATAGGGCAATCAAGGCAACATGACTCCACCTACCCCAAAATTAGTAACTATAGCATCTATAATCTGACCATCCAAAGGAAGAGCCACAGGGAAGAACTGGACCATATATTGCAAAAGCACCCCTGGGTGTAAGACAGGTTTATAAGAGCTGGGAAAGAAACTCAAGAAATTTGACACTTAATGCAGCAACTAGGCCTAGTAGTTCTTACCATCTTGTATTACTATCTAGTTTCTTCTCCCCTATAAATTGGTTCTTCTTTTATTTCATGCCCTATATCAGTTTAACAAGCCAAACTGGTTCTTTGCTGCCATCTATTCCTTCCTTCTTACTCTTTCCTATTTCATCTGTTTTGGTATTGGTTGTAGTTTTTTTTGTCTGTTCATTTACTTCCCTCAAAGAACACAGATTGGAAGAATTCACAGGGTCTCTGGTAGTTTGGCATTCTGAGAAATGGGACTTTTTATATTATCTGATAACATATCTTTACCAGTTACCTCTCAGTCTACCTTTAGCTACATTCACCTAAACTTGCTTTTGTCCCTACACTATTCCACATTGTTTATATTTCCTTTTCTATATTTTATTAACTCAATACTAACAATTGGTTGCTGCTTTGCTTTTTCTTCCTTTTATAATTCATAATTTACCGTTGCTGATGGTTCATATTGTCCCCCTGATGGGATTTAGAATCACTGTAAAAACAGAATTCTGTACATGTCTGGGAGGGATTATTGATGTTAGGTTAGTTGAGACAGGAAGGTCTACCTTATGTGGATACTACCATTTTATGGCATTCATTGATCTTTGCTTGCTGATTATGGACAGATTATGTTCCTGCCACCATACCTTTCTTGTCATGATGGGCTATATCTTCCGCAACTGTTGATCAAAATTAACCCTTCTTTCCTTTCAGTAGTTTTGATCATGTCTTTTGTCACAGAAGCGAGACAAGTAACTAACACACCATTTCAGCTTGTATCCATAGCCATATGCTACTGTATGCAGTACCACCAACATGTCTTTACTCCATACAATGATGGTTGCTTAACAGATGTTTTTGGTTGCCTATTCCTCCATTTTCAGAGTGGATTTATCTCTAGCGATATTTTTTTCCAGTTAGTATTCTATTCTCAAGGAATCCTGGGATAGAATTTGATCCCTGGGTTTTAGCTTTATAGAAAAAAAATGTCATCTTATCTCTACTTCAATCTAGATTCTCTTGAAAGTTACAAAATCTCCACAAAAGTAGTTGATTTAACATTTCCAAGATATGTCATCTAAGCAATTATCCATAGTAGTGGCCTCTAATGTGACTGTATTAGATGAGGTTTAAGACAAAAAGTTAAAGTTATTATAAATGTGTTTATAGAAATCAAAGATGACATGAATAAACCCTAGAGTGAATTCTAAGAGGACAGAAATACGTAGTTGAATAAGTAGTAGGGGTTTTGAAAACTAAACTAAAGAGAAACATCAAAGGGAAAAACAAACCAAATACTGGAAATGTAGTAAATATTAAATAAAAATGCATTGGAAAATCAGGCTAATAAAATAAATGACGAGAAAGACAAAATATATCAAGATATAACAAGTCTAAACATATGTTCACTGAAAACAAGTATACAGACCTTTGCTGAGGAAATAATACTGAAGTTATTGATTAACCCCAAAGCAATACTAGTAGATTAGATACTTTTACTTCCTTCAAAATGTAGATTATTATAAAACAATAAAAAGAGGAAGATCAGAGATAAATGTTATGTGGTATATCAAATAGACTTAGAAGTCATGTACAGAGCATTTCATGTGCATTCTGATGAGAAATAATTTCATTAACACTTGAAGCATTCTCTAGAATAGAATGTTCTACAGAATAGAATACTAGTACACAGAAAATATCTTAAATACACAAGAGCAAAATAACTTCTTGTATTATGTTTTTTGTCATGGAATTAAGCTAGAAACAAACATCAACCAGAACTACAGAAAATTTCACAGACAAATAGAGATTAAACAGCACATAAATGAATGTTGAACATGTCACTGAAGAAAACAGAACATTTTAACATTCATAAATCAATAAATAGAAACATCAAAACTTTAAAATCCTGTAAGTAGTTTAGAGACAAATAATATTCATTAATGTATATGCAAAATTCCAATTATAATATTAAAACAGGGTTCAGGAAAGTATCCAAATCTAATACATCATTACAAACAACAGTAACTATAATATTGAAATGGTAATTTAACACTGTAAAATATACCAAGATGGTCTATTATGTTAATGTTGTGATAAGATTTATGCTACTTAATAGTGAAAAAACATTTGAATAAATATAAAAGCCATTTTATATCTAGATCTAGATGTAGATATAGATACTAAGAACTCCCTTAAATTTGAGAACTTACTTGTAAACAACAACAGGTATACCTAATTCAATAATTTAGGCAATGCAATTAACATAAT
>JADRCC010239566.1:0-11504 GCA_019843855.1 Hylomyscus alleni
TGAAAAGACTTTACCATATTGAGTACATTCATATGGTTTCTTTCCACTATGACTTTGTACATGCCTGCAATGATAATTGTCACATATGAAATCTTTACCACATTTGTTACCCTGCACAATCATTTTATCATATGAATGAAGTCTATAATTTGGTCTAATATTAAAGCAGAATCCGATCTTATAACATCACTTTCATATGGGATTTTTGTATGATGTATTCACCTCTCTCTAGTAAGGTGGAATAAATCACAACTTTAAAACACTATTTGCATTTATAATTTTTTCCTGGAGTCAGAGAGATGGCTCAGTGGTTAGGAGCACTGACTACTGTTCCAAGGTCCTAAGTTCAAATCTCAGCAACGAGATGGTGCTCACAACTATCTGTAATGTGATTGGATCCCTTCTTCTGTTGTGTCTGAAAACAGATACATTGTACTTGCAGATAATAAACAAATAAATCTTTAAAAAATAATAATAATTTTCTGGTCATGTCAATTATACCACATTTGCCTATGAACCAGTAAAAACATAAGAATTTTAACATTCCTAGTACCCTGAAAGATTTTCTACAGTGTGAGTTTGGGGAAGTTCCCAGTAAAATTAAAACAAAACAAACTAATACAAGGCAATTAATTGCAAACTTCTATCATATTCAGAATGTCTACCAAAGGCAAAATACTACATATTTTCTTATTGTTGTGGGATAGAAAGATGCACATTGCTTCTTTCAATATCCCTATGCTCATGCAGCTTTTATCCATTGTGATACATGATATACCTCTTTAAATAAGAATAACAAATGAAAAGTTTTCCACATTTAATTCACTCCATTTGACTTTTTGTTCCTCATAGACATGTGGTATATGATTTAAGGTTTCTCCATGAAAATAATCTTGACTCATAAACTGCACTCTCATCAAACTTATCAATGTCACTACAAGCATATGAGTATCATCAACTTTAAAATGGATTATTTGCTTATTGGAAGGTTTTGTATATAAGTTTCTCACTATTCAATGTGCGATATCTAATTATTAGGAGACTGTACACTGTCAAATCCACAGTGTATTTCTAATGGAGCTACAAATCAGATAAATGTATTTCTTAAGGCGTTGTTTTTTAGGAGGAATGCTTTGATAGATAAATCAGACACCTGATATAGAGGTACAAGGTTTCGTGTGAGTACTATAATCATAGTTACACTTAAAGAACTGATATTTTACACACTTTCTTTTCTTTAGAGCTTCCAGATCATATTAAAATATCCTAAGAGGCATATTTGTATCAGCTTGAACATGAAAATTACCTTTCATGTCTTCTGCGACTTTGAAAATGTTCTTCAATACTATGGTCTTCCCAACTATAGCCTAAAAAGAGTACCAGAAAATGAATGATATAGTATTGAAAATTAGGAAAAACTCAAAGTATTGTGAGTTTTCACAGCACTGGACATGATTTATTAAGCTCGACTTTGCTTGTACTCAATTGAAATAACAGAGTATCAACATTAACTAAAAAACATTTGTTCCCTTATTTTGAAAAGCAAAAAAAAAAAAAAATTCGCAATCATACCTATGTCATTGAGGTTCCAGTAGGTCTCTAGCATCACATCTTTGTAAAGACTCTTCTGGGAATGATCCAGCAAATTCCACTCTTCTGCAGTGAAGTTCACATGCACATCATCATAACTCACTGCATCCTAAAAAGTTCCATACATGTGTACATCACAAAGCATGATATTGACATCACTGTAAAGTAAATGTATGCTTCCTAAGCAATATGATCAGATAATTTTGGTGCTATCTACACTTATTTCCTGACACAGAAGTTATAATGTAACCACCACATCATTCCAGAAGAAACTTGAATTTTAATGTTCACCTGTGTAGCTTCTGAACCCTGTGAATAGGATATAGCCTTGAAAGACAAAGGCCAAATGAGAGAGAGATGTAGGGGGTAACAGAACAACAGTACTGAACACACATGCAAGAAATTGTATAAACAATTATTACCTACAAAAATAATGGACAAATAGGGTGTATATGATCATGTCTTTAATTTCAGACTCACAGATAGGTATATGTCATTGAACTGGAGGCCAGTGAGGTCTATGCACGGAGTTCCAGGACAGTAAGTGATACATATTAAGACCTTCACTCACCTGCAAATACAAATCAAGGAAACAGAAATGATAGAACACACAGTTCTTTACTGAAGTTGATGCAAACAATTATAAACTCACTGCAGTTCAGCAAGAACCATTCATCTTGCAGAAACATGAAATGCACCAGTTTAAACTGCAACATTAATAAAAATTTAAACCAAGCAGTGGTGGTGCAGGTCTTTAATCCCAGCACTTGGGAGGAAGAGGCAGGCAGATTTCTGAGTTCGAGGCCAGCTTGGTCTACTGAGTGAGTTCAAGGTCAGCCAGGGCTACACAGAGAAACCATGTCTACAAAAATAACAAAAATTACTAAAAGGGAAATGCATATATAAACAGTTACAAATGGAGAGATGATATACGAGTAATAAAAATGTTGATCATAAATAAGCAACTTAGGGCAGAAGAGAGACAGTTCAGCAGTGGTAAGCTCTGGATGGTCTTATAAATAATGGTGTTCAATTTCTAGCATCTACATGAGGAACAACAACTACCCACTACATGAAATTCAGGAGTCCTAAGGCCATCTTGTGATAACAGTAAAAATGATGCAAACATGAGGTTTGTATATTCATATGCACAGGCCAAATACACCTATTTATTCAAAAATTTCAGAACAAACAAATAAATTAGGCATAATGTCACACACTTGGAATCCAATGAATCTGAAGATTCAGATAGTACTGATGTGAGGAGAATATGCCATCCTTAGAAATAGAATGTAACATTTATATTTATGCAAATTTCAAAATTAAACATGTGGATGAAAATTTGCACAAAACTATATGCTTATTTTTCAAAACTATGTCATCTGGCTTATGTGGTTTCTATACCTACTATTAGGAAAGGAAAGATATTACAGAGAAATTTCATTAAAAAAAAGAAAAATTAAATTAAAATAAAATATAATACCAACAGGCTTGCCACATGGCTCAGCACTGAATAGCAAATGTTTCTACTGTATTTTATGTGATTTAGTGACAGAGGCCAAATGGTGAATGTGTGGCTGCATGAGAAGAAAGCTGAAGATTCAGTTTCAACCACAACACTGTAGACACAGAACAGAAAAAAAAATGTGCCTTGTGTATAAAGAAATGCCCGGGCATACCTGAAACTAAGTATGAGAGAATGGCCAATGAAAACTATCACCAATTGAGACCCATCCCATGGGCAAGCCCCAATCCAATACAATATTGAGAATATTTGTAATGCTCCCATACAGTACCCTTGCATAATTGTATATTGAGAGACTCCACCTAGCAGATGACTGAAATAGATACATAGATTCATGGTCAAAAATTGAATGAACCATGGGGACTCTTATGGAAGAGTTGAGGGAAGGATTGAACACTCTGAAGAGGATAGAAACTCCACAGGATAACCAACAGACTCAATGAATCTGGAACCTTGGGGACACTCAGACACTGAGCCAACAATTAATTAGCATACACAGACTGGACTATGGACCTGGCACATAAGTAGCAGATGTGCAGCTCAATGTTCTTGAGGTTCTTCCAACAAATATAGCAGGGACTATCCCTAAAGCAGCTGCTGATCTTTGGAATCTGTTCCCATAGTGGGCTGCGATGGGTGGTCTCAGTGGGAAAGGATGTACTTAAACCAGCAGGGACTTGATTCTCCATGGTGTGGGGATACCCAGAGGAAACACTCACACTCGTAAAGAATAAACAGAGAAGAATGGGGAGAAAGAGTGTGAGGGCAGGGAACCTAGAGTGGGAACAGTGATCAGGGTGATAAAGAATATATACATTATTGGAGAAACAAATAGAAGAAGAAAGGAAGAAAAATAAAAATTTTGAATCTGTACACATTTTCTTCTCCCCCAAAAGCAATCTGGAAAAATCCTCCTACAAGAGTTAATACAAGTTCCACCAGGAAAGCCAGATAAGACAAACGTACAAAGAGATCATGCTATAGAGGAGCTTTTTTCCCAATCAATAGCATTCTGTCCTTGGTCAGTACAGGTTCATGTTCATCCTGTGATGAGAATGCATTCAGTCTGACTTCAGGGACCCTAATAGACTGTAGCAGAAGCTATACTGTTCGAATGTCTAAACTTTCTTCTGACACTCATGGCAGTATCTTGAAAGACACATCTTGTAAAATCATAAATCAAGTTATATCTTTCCAACATACAATGGCATTGAATACCAATTCCCATTCCAATGTATAGGAATGTGCATATAGGAAGAGAAGATGAGGACCAAGGCAGAAACATAACAGGACCTTGTCTCAAAAACATTGGAATTCACTTTCTAAATGTTAGATGGCCCTAGTCCTGTAAATTTTCAAGCAAATCTCAATATAGATATTTCATCTCCTTGTTTGCATCTTTCCATGGCAGCTTTGTCAATGTCTTACATCTCAACACCTTGTGTTCACAAAATGCAACTAGAAATATTCACCCTCACAACTTTAATGCAATAACCTCTCACAGAGTCTGCATTGGGGCTCTAACTTTACCAAAAGATGGCTGGAATTGTGCTACACTGAAACCATAGAGGAAGAATCCTTGACCCTGATATTTTCATTTTTCAGATTCTAGAAGAAGTCCAATATGGATGATCCTGCCGGTTTTGGCTTCTAAGTTGATGAACAATGCCTTGGATCACAGTTGCAGCAAATTTAATTTAAAGTTCCTTCTTGGGACTAAGAAACATTTTACCTACTCATTCCATTAATTTAAGACTCACCAGTTGGAAGTGTTACACTTAGGTTACCTTCTTGTTTATGTACCCGTAAAGGCATGTGCCACACTAAGTTCATAGAGATTTTATTTGTAAGATATAGAAACTGAAAACAATCCAGATGTCCCTCAACTGAAACATGGATAGAGAAAATGCAGTTTATTTTTAAAATGGAATTGTATGCAGCTACTGAAATCAAGGATATAATGAATTTTGCAGGAATAAGAATACAACTACAAATTATCATCCTGAGTGAAGTTACCCCGACCCAAAAGGACATGCATATATGTACTAACAAGTGAGTAATATCCATAAAGTACAGGATATCCACACTATACTCCATAGACTCAAAGAATCTAAACAGGAAAGAAGGTCCAAATGAGCATGGCTGAATCTCACTCAGAAACGGGAATTAAACAGTCATAGGGGATGGAAGAGATGAAAGAGAGCAAACTAGATAAGAGAGTGTATAATTCCCTAAGAACAGGCCATTCATATGGCCTGTACACTGACAATTATAGAGGCAAGGTTCTCCCACAGAACAGGAATGGAAGAGAAAATCTCAAGCATTAAAGGTGAATAGAAAAAATGAATACTCTGTCAAAAGAAGAATATGAACTTCAAAAATTTCTTACCACCAGGAATTCTGAGAACAACCAGGAATTCTGAGATATATGATAAAGCAAAAACTATTAATGATTTGAATAGAAGAAGAATGTCAGCTAAAAGTTCAAGAAAATATGTTCATTGAAATCATAAATGCAAAATTTCCTAAACTAAAGAAGAAATGCCTATTAAGGTACAAGAAGCATACAAAAATATTGATTGGAAATAAAGTCCCTTTGCCAAATAGAAATCAAAACACTAAACATACAAGGTATGTAAGGAAAAAAACTACTTCAGAAAAAAATCAATAAAAACAAAACAAAACAAAAAGGAAGCATGTATGAAATCAGACCTATTAGGTTCTTACCTGTCCTCTTTTTTTTAAGGATTTTTAATCATTACACACACTATGATTTTGATGCACGTATACCTGTCTGCCAGAAGAGGTCATGAGATCCCATTACACAAGGTTATGACCCACCATGTGGTTGCTGAGAATTGAACTAAGTCCTCTGGAAAAGCAGACAGGGCTCTTAAGCTCTGCACAATCTCTCTGGCCCTATGCCTGTCTTCTTAATATATAGTATAAAATTCAAAAGGGTTTGAACATATTTGATGCACAATGAAAGAAACTACCCATCTTTCTATAAGAAATAAACTGGTCCAAATATATCAGGCAGACCCAGAATCAGCCACGATAATCAAGTTACTCAGAGGTCACCACATGATCTAGCAAGTGACAAGCACCACAAGGGACCACGTAGGTGGTGAAATCTAACTGATGCTTCTCATCCATGCCCAGAGCAGACCCACCATCCCAACTCCAACTGTTCAGCCACCTGCCCATACCCATTGTGGGCAGTGACCCTGTGCTCACCATGTTGCGATTTCAGAGCTTCCCTGAGGTCGCCTCACACCTCACAGCAACATTGGCTGAGCTCAGAGCAGAACACAGAGAGAACCAATCAAGCCTGCACTACCACATTGAATTTGCAGAAAGGCACCTGGAAGAAGCCGCCTTTTTATCTGACTAGCAGGTCCTCCTGGAGGCCTTGATTGGTTAGTGAGACTAACTCCTCCTTATGGTTAAACTATGCTTCCTCTCCAGGGCCACACATTTTCAGATCTCAGGAGTGATTTGAACTCCATTAGCATTTGTGCCTCTCCTTTAAGAGGAATTTTACCCCACCCAGCCCTGGGGGAGAACCCACCATTCCAGCTCAGGGTAGTCATCTGCCTGCTTCTCCCTATGAGAACAAAGATCCTGCACTTACAAGGACATGACATCAGACCATTCCTGTGCTTTCTTCATAGCACTTGCCTTGTTCTTCCTGAAATCAAAGTGAATAGCTTTCAAAGCCCATTACTGAAGGTGCAGTGGAGGTATCAATCTGACCCAAGAATTGAAGGGTGCCCAGGTTATTAGCATTAAGGAAGGATTTTAGGAAACAAGAGTTTTATTTTGTGGATTCTTGCTGGGCTCAAGGAAATGGCAGCTCACTTTCACCAGATGACAGGTATCAAACAAACCTGAGAGAACAACAGGAAACATAAGTGAATCACTGTTAAACATGATAGCAAGTGCATCTTCATCAGTGGCAAAGAGGAGAAGAAACACAGTTGGATTAGTACTGGTTCTCTAGATAAATATATCTCAAATCATAGAGATAATGAATCTCTCTATGTATATAAAATGTTCCAATCAAGGATTTTAGTCTTGGAAAACTAGAAAAATCAAGCACTAGCTAATTTCATGTTGCATGATATTACAGCTGATCTTACAATATACCAGAATTTTGAAGAAATAAGTACTTACTAGTGCCAGTTTTAAAAACAAGAAAACAAATCACCTTTGTTTTATAAAAAAGTAGGGCAAGTCCAAAAAAAAGCCTACCCCTTTCAAAGTACATTATATATGTAGATTGTTAAAAGTATCTATAGCCTAGATTAAAAGTAGATCTGGACATCTAAAATGATGAAGATTTAGAAATGGTTTCTCTCTTCAAAAGGTATAATTAAGAAATATGCCTCACAGTAAGCAGGGATAGAATTAGTTTTAGCCAATTATGGGGTTATAGTTAGGATTAGGATAAGGGTTGTTAGGAATAAGGTTAGGGTGGTTAGGGGATGAAAGGGGTTAAGATAGGATTATAGGCTTAGGGTAAGTCTGAGGGTTAGGCTCAAGGTTAGGGTTAAGCTTGCCACCATTATTTTTGATGGTCTCACTGAATCAATATTATCTCTATTATGTAAAGAAGAAATATCAGGGCTAGGGGTAGGCTCAGTGTTAGGGCAAAGGATTAATGGTGCTATGTGAGATCAGCTTCTACCTTTTCTTTTTCTTTCGAGACAGGGTTTCTCTGTATAGCCCTGGCTGTCCTGGAACTCACTCTGTAGACCAGGCTAGCCTCAAACTCAGAAATCTGCCTGCCTCTGCCTCCCAAATGCTGGGATTAAAGGCGTGTGCCACCACTGCCCCACTGCTTCTATCTTTTCTCTTATCTGATTTGCTAGTCCTCTTTTTCATAATATCAACATCTCTTTTCCTGCCCTAAGGAAAATGGAAAGTAGGTTATCACAGAACCTAGAATTCTCTGATGGGAAATACATTTACTTTACCATGGGGCCCAGCTCACTACTGTTTTGGTTGTTCTAAGCTTCACCTGGTGATGCTCATTACATGGAAGCTATCATGGGATTCAATGCCCTTCTTTTATAATGATGCCATGAATATAGCATGGGCCATGTGTCTTCATCACAGCTTTAGTTTACATAACAACATGGTACAAGATAACATAGTGGCCAACACAATTCTTGATGGGCCCACTGAATCAATAGTATCCCTATTACACAAAGAACAAATATCAGGCCTATAAGGTATTTATTTTATATCTAAATAGTTTGTTATGTTCTTATTCTGATAGATTCTACTTTACATATTTAATGGCTTCTCAAAAGAACCTAAATGTTTTTCCAGGCATATGCCTCAAAAACTAGCATAATAACAAAGGAATCAAATACTTTGATATTCACACAACCCAACAGGTAATCAAAGGATAAGTTAACAAGAAACAGATAGACTACTGCTAGCAAAGAACATTTATGCTACCCTCTGCTGGGTCTCACTGTCAGTTATTTCTTTAGCTAATTTTCTTCTGAGATAACATGCCTTTCCGTACTCTTCTGCTCTAGATAAGTCTTGTTTGCTTTCTGCCCAAACTAAAAATATATTTACTAAAGATCTCTATGTGAAGTTTTCACATGACAATCAAAGTACTGAAAAAGGAATCCCAGACTAGTAATAAGCAGAAAATCATGGTTTATTACAATTTTCCCCCCTTATAACTTATGTACAGACTATATACATGAGATCATTGTTTGTAATTCATATCATGTAGGTAATAGCAATTTGATTACAAGTAAAGGAAATTGGTTAATTTGGACTAAGTTTATTTTATTCATGATGAATTAAACTAAAAATATAGTATGAAAAAAATATTTTTAATCAATGTATCCACCCAGGTAAAATGAATATAAAATAATATGAGTCTGAATTTTTCTTTGGAATAGGTAACATCAAAATATATATTATATATTAATGTCTGCTTTTTGGACATGATACATGTAATCATACAATTCTGATCAAAACAGTATCACATTGAATCCTATCCCAATATTAGTATACAACATGGTCTCTATCCCTTATCGTTCTAAATTACTTTTAAAGAATTTAATGCTCCTAGACCATGAGATGTTATTCATAATGACATTGTCCTCACTCACATAATACTAACATATCTGTGCTTTTAAATATGATATAGAAATATTTGTCTTTTTGTACAGATACAAACAGTTTAATAATTTAAAAAATATATCTTGTAAAGCCTTTCAAAAAGAATGAATAAATATACTGAAATACCCAGCACAGGGATTGTATCTTTTCTTTTAGATAAAATAACTACCATTTGCATACAATCTGCATTTAATTAAGTTAATCACAAGAAGGCTTTTTAAATCTTACTAAACCTCTACCAAAAAAAAAAAAAGGAAAGAAAGATTACATGCCAGTCAGTATATGTACAATATGGATGAGGGATAACTATTTAGGTAAAGTGAATTATCTTCACTCATATTGAGTAAAACATTTTTAATGTGACTGAACACATGATATCTACAGCCTCAGAAGAAACACTTTGTCAATCTTTCATAAGAAAAACCAATACTTTCACTAGGTATTTGGTGAACTGTGATAGTTTTGTATTGTGCTGCCACTGAGAACTTACAAAGAGAGGATATAAATTGCTTATTTCCATCTCTGAGTAAATATCTAAAAATAGATTGTAAATGTTTTTTGTTAAACCTATTGTATCTTATGGTATTAACATTTATAAATTGTGAGAATGATCTCAAGAAGGAAATGGTTTTAATAAAGAAGGATTTATGTACATATATATTAAGTATAGCAATCTTCTAGAGGCTGTTTATGGTGCCAGCCATCTCATATTCTTCTTGCCACAGCATTGTCAGTGATGGATTTATGGAAAGACAGGATAATTTATGAGAAACATGAAGAATGGGAAAAGCTAAATACAGGAAAGGAAGACACATTGCCATACAACCATTTCTTGAAATTAGGTGATGTTGCATGCACTCGTCTACCTCAGTAGGTCTACAGTATCAGAGTTAAAACCTGATCATGGACAAGAGGCATATGACTCCAAAGGGAGTTTGTCTCCTGAGGATTTCAGTCAGTTGTGGGCATCTCCTAGCTTGGACATGTTCCAGATTGATCTCTGCTATGTCTGTGGAGAGATCTGCGTGCTTTGTTTATTCAGGCATAAAGGTGCCCTAAGAAATATTTTATTACAGCTAACACTGAGATTGAACATTAATTCCTGGCCTTCACAGTGTTTCCATAATCCTAATAGATTTCCTAGCTGTAATTAGCTGGGAATTTTTACTAAGAAGTTGTCTTACCAGACAAGGTGTCTCAAGAGTTAGCGATAGCAGTTAGGCACTTATTATCAGAGCAGTCTCAAACAAAGAAAAACTCTTTTATTGCCAGTGAGAAGTTGGAAATTCTAGGGCTTCCCCCACTAATTATTTATGTTACAGCCAAGGAATGCTAGAATACGACCTTCAGCTACTTCCCTCAGACAAACCTTGAGAGTTTACCTTGGGGCTGCCAGGACAACCCAGCCCAAGAAGAAGGACACCACTGCTCCTCTGCCTTGGACTTGGCTGCTTGTTCTTACTGACCTAGATGTAGCCATCTCCTGTAGTATGCCCTGTTTTCTGTATACCATATAAGCCTGATTTATATTTTGTACAAATTGCATTCAGTTACAGCACTCCCTTGTGTTTATTTCTGTTTGTCATTTCTTCACCAACGCCTTGTCTACCTGACTAGGACCCTGTTCCCCCACGGGTTGAGGGAGACCTGGACTGGCCAGCCCGTGACAAGGTAAGGAGTGTGTTTAGGGTAATTTTAGTGGCCATGTAAACCAGAGGACTGAATTCCATAAAATGGATCCTTGAAGACAACGTAAGATGCTGATTGGAACTACTATTCTGTGGGAGTTATGGATTATATGAAGATCCACTGAGCAGGCTTGGGAATAAGAGAATCTGTGGTACATATCATCCTCTGTGGCTTTAACATATCCATCCCTTTAATACACACACACACACACACACACACACACACATACATATACACACACACACACATATCATCCTCTGTGGCTTTAACATATCCATCCCTTTAATACACACACACACACACACACACATATACATACACACACACACACACATATACATACACACACACACACACACACACACATACACACACACATACACACACATACATACATATCTTCCTCTGTGGCTTTAACATATCCATCCCTTTAATATACCTTGGTCTATCACATCAGGTAAACAAAACTATAAAAATTCCCAACACATGCATTCTCAAGTACACACACACACACACACACACAAACACACACACACACACACACACA
>JADRCC010239617.1:0-11703 GCA_019843855.1 Hylomyscus alleni
TTTTTTTCTAAGTAACTTCCAAAGATCTTTCCTGTTACTCTGTCATATTTTTTCATGTTCTCCACAACTTGAAAAATGGATTTTGTGCAGAGTAGTGGTGGCACACGCCTTTAATTCCAGCACTTGGGAGGCAGAGGCAGGAGAATTTCTGAGTCCAAGGCCAGCCTGTCTACAGAGTGAGTTCCAGGACAGTCAGGGCTATACAGAGAAACCCTGTCTCAAAAGAAAAAAAAAAGAAAGAAAAATGGATTTTGTTTGTGTGTTGGGAGTGCTAAAGCTTATTATTGTGCCATTCTAGGAGGTGCTGACATCAGCGCCACACCTAGCCACTGTCTTCCTAACCACACCCTTCTTTGAGTACATTGTTGGATACTTGTTTGACTTATTACTGTAATTTTGATATGTACATCCTCTTGAATTCGCTGATATCTATTTAACACTTCTATATGAGTGTGCACAATTAGGTAAGAGAAAGAGTTTTAAAGGTAGTTTAATTTGCTTCAATTTTGCATATAGTAGCACAGAAGATAAAGCCATGGTTTTCTATTGGGCAAAAATGTGATTATGGCTTACATTTTTGCAAAGAAAATTAGTAGTAGAAGAACAGCATTTATTTAAACAGACATAAAATGTCAATGGGATTCAGGAGGAACTTCATAGCTAGTAATGAAGATTGAATCCTGGGAACAATATAAATTATCCTGGTGTTCATCAGCCAGCACAACTATCTGGGTTTTGTTTTGTTTTGTTTTGTTTTGTTTTGTTTGTTTGTTTTTTTGATTTGGGGTCACAGATGGTTTTACACTAATTTGCAATGTATTTGCTTGGATTGCCCCAAATTTATTCAAACAACATGGATTCACTATACTTGTTTTTACTTAGGATGGGGAAAATAATAGAAAAGAAAGTTATTAATCTTGTGAAGGGGGAGACAAAAGTAACCCATATATAAAGGCAGTGCTCATTTCTACTTCTGTAGAGCTCTGTGAGTGATAATGATTTTCCTTATATACTGTTTGACTTGCTTCTGTTTGATTTGGCCCTGGGTCAAAGGCCCATGATGATTTAGTGGTGCAGGACATGATTAGTGCCATAGAATAAAAGTAAGAATGCTTTCTCCACATCCCTGGAGAATATTCTTTATACCAGAGAAGTAAGCATAAAACTATTATGACAAAGCCAGTGATGCTTAGGCCTGAAATATAATCTAGTTGTCTCTGTCCTTTTCCATTTGGCTAGAATGTAACTGCATTTGTTGATAATCTTTATGGAATAGGACAGGTTCATCTACAAAATAATTATATCACCCGGCAGTGGTGGTACACGCCTTTAATCCCAGCACTTGGGAGGCAGATCTCTGAGTTTGAGGCCAGCCTAGCCTACAGAGTGAGTTCCAGGACAGCTAGGGCTACAAAGAGAAACCCTGTCTCGAAAAACCAAATAATAATAATAATAATAATAATAATAATAATAATAATAATAATATCTCTGCCTTCTCCAATAACATCTCTATAGCTATAGAAAGTTATCAATGGGTGATTGATAAAAATTTTTATGCTACATTTTTATGCCCTTCATTTTTATGCTACATTTTCTCCTGTATAAATTCTAACTTAATAATATATAACAGGAAAAGGGTCTAATACCTCAAACAATTTTGCCATCTAGGTTTAGAATGGTCAATTTGCTCTTGTTAAGGTTCATGTGTATATAAAAACATATTTGCCATTTCTCCATGTGGCCTACCAGTAGAAAGAATAGGAAGATATTTGTCATTTATAACAATATGACCTTTTCTCACAAGGAAATTTTTTGTGATATTGTAAATTTCATATTTTCTTGGTTCCTACTACATATAATCTTTCTTAAATTGGCAAACAAGAATATTAAAAATAAGCTTAGAAAGGCTTGTGTCTCCAGGCAAGGTGCAATGTCCACTTTAAACTATGTTTATCTCTGGACTGGAGATAACTATTAGTTATTGTTATATCATACTTGGAATTCCTTCTTGAACAGAAATACTAAATAAGATAGAAAATTTAATATCACTGGGGTCAGTTTTTCAAAAGCATCTGCATAAATGAATTTGATTCATCTCATAGCTTTATCAAATGCCATAAACAATCCCCCTGCAGAACCAAATAGGTAAGGTAAGGTAAGGTAAGGTAAGTTAATCTAAGCAATTTCATCTAAGCTCATTTTTATTACCAACTTGTAGAAGGGTCTCCTTTCTTGCTGTACTAGCATAACTTGCCTTAATTAAAATATATATACATAAGGACATGATACATGTGTGTGCTGTAAAATTACATGCACGAATAGAACTGTTTCTAGTTGTGTACCTACTATGTACCAAATATTTCACAGATATTTTGCAATATACTTTCTCTTCATCTCTGCAAGAGCTAAGTAAAATATCTATACAATATTTCATATTTTACCACAGAAAAAAATGAAACTTTAATTTATTTGTCCAAGAAATCTTACAGAGTTGAAGAGCGGCATAGACGGATCTCAAACTCACTATTTGCTGTACATAGAAATTGCTTCTTCATTATAATATGTTTTGGCTAAGTTTTGGTACCAAATCTGTGAAATCTGATGTTTCCATTATATTTGGAAAGGGATTTTGGTTGTTGTTTTCATTCATTAAATTTTCTCTCTGACAATTTCATACATGGACAATTACTCTAACTCCTCATGTTCTCTTTCCACTTCTGTTAACACCCTCCTGACCCTCCTTTCCCCCAGTTTTTTCTTTGTTGTAATTAGCTGGAATTTTATGCAAGCTGCAGCTGACCTCAGTTCCCATGAGTGCATTTGGAACTAGGGCCGAGCTACAGGGGGATGGACTCTCATTTCTTTTCAATAACTTTTTTTATTCACATCCTAATTGCAGCCCCTCCCTCCTCTTCTCCCAGTCTAAGTCATACAAATCCCCTTGCCAAATTATTTTTTATTAAAAAGCATGTTTTTCATAAGAACGTGATGTTTCCCTCCTCCGGTTCCTCCCAGATCATCTCCATCTACTCAATTCTCTCCTGAAAAAACAGAGAAAACCAAAAACTAATAAAAATCTAAGACAACAAAAATATTTTATAAAAACACAAATTCAGAAACTAGAATATACAGGCAAAAGACTGATGAGATTTAAAAAATGAAAAGCTCAAAGCAATATGACTCAAAGTTTAAAAAAAAATTATCAAGTCAATTTTGTGCTTAGCAACTATTCCTGGGCATGGAGTCTACCTTAATATGTACACCCAAGCTCCATTGTTCCATTGGAGAAACAGTATCAGTTGCAGAGAGCTTTGGTTGGGGGGTGAGAGATTGTGTCTACCTCTCTTTCTCAAGGATGGCACCCTGTCTGACTTGAACATCTCCAGGCTCTGTGTATGTTGATACAGTCTCTGTGAGTTCATGTGTTATCAATCCATTTGAGTTCAGAAGACACTGTTACTCAGAATTATCCATTACCTCCTTTTCTTACAATCTCTCTGCTTCCTCTTCTACATAGATCTCTGAGTTGTAGGTGAAGTGGTTTGGTGAGGAAATCTCATTTAGGAGTGAGTGTTCCTCCATCTCTCATTCCCTGTCCACTGTCCACTTGTAAGCTTCTCCGTTAGTTCTCATTTACTGCAAAAGGAAGCTTCGCCGGTTATGGTTAAGCAACGCACTTTCCTATGGGTGCAGCACAGTAATTCTCAACCTTCCTAATGCTGTGACCCTATAGTACAGTTCTTCATGTTGTGACTCCCCCCAAGCATCAAATTATTTTCATTGCTACTTCATTATTGAAATTTTGCTACTGTTATGAATTATAGTGTAACCATCTGTATTTTACGATGGTTGTGATGGTTTGTATATGCTTGGCCCAGGGACTAGCACTATTTGGAGGTGTGACCTTGTTGGAGGAGATGTGTCATGTGGGTGTGAACTTTAATACCCTTGTATTAAGACAATCCCACTCTCTCTACTCCTTTAGTAGCCAATAGTTCATTAGGGATGGGTAGGGGTCCAGAAGTCCTCTCTCATTCATGCCTGATGATTATCAATGTTTGTATTTTGCAGGCTCCAGTGAAGATTCCCAAACTTCCTCTTTCCAAAACTTCTGTTGTTCGCAGAAGATAGCATTTCACAGTCTTCTCTGTTTTCCAATTTGTTTTAGTCAGTATTCTCTAGACTTATACAGTGAACTTATATAATCAATTTACTTCAAAATAGTAGCAACATCTTAATAACACTTCAGACATGGAGGACATGGTAGTTGTTTATTTTTTTAAGGCTGGATGCCTCAGGTCTCAGCAGTTGGAGTAGTCCCATAGTTGCTGGCTTACAGACGTTAACAACTCAGCAGTTGTTCAGTGTATAGGACTGGGTTCCACAGTAGTACAGATCTTCTCAAAACCTGGAGGGTTCCTGAGTAGATTCTGGTCCTCATCAATGATGGACACTCTGTTTCTCATATTGAAGTAATAAAGTGAAAA
Organism: Hylomyscus alleni; assembly: GCA_019843855.1. Lineage (NCBI taxonomy): Eukaryota > Metazoa > Chordata > Mammalia > Rodentia > Muridae > Hylomyscus > Hylomyscus alleni. Next base: position 4,488 of record JADRCC010239617.1, read on the forward strand.
ACAAAATTCTGAGAGTGTAGAAATAAAGTTTCACAGTAAAATAAGGGGGCCATGTTGCAGCTCCTGTAAGCAGCAAGCACTGTGGAAACAAAGTTTTACAGTAGCAAGCAGCAGCTTCAGACACTGAGAAGTTGTGTTTCATAGATAGCCAAGGACATGTTGTAAAAACAAAGTTCTGGTGGTCAGAATGTTGAGACAGAATGTCCAGGCCAAGACCAGTCAAAACAAAAATAACTGGTGGTCACAATGACATTAAGGTCCACGAAAACAAGATTAGCAATTATTGGAATAACTCCCCAACCCCTCCCTGTGGTGAATTTCAAAAAAGTCCACAAACTGTCACCCTGACCTTGCTGATGACAATCCCCCCTACCACCTAGTTACTCAGCCCCTTCCCAGGGACTTTTCAAGGCCAAGTCCAGAGCTGGATAGGGAAGTTGGTTGACTAAGCCAAGAAAAGCCTCCTGAGCAAGCCAACCAATGCCTGATGAGATCCTTTGTCCTGTGTTCCACCAACTAGAGTAAGCCAGCTAGCCCTGTTGCAGGAATCTACCATCTGTAAGGTATAAATGATGTGTATATTGTGAGTTCTGGTTTGCCTCTCCCTGCAAGGATGAGCAACCCCATGTGCACTGGCCACGCGCATTGGATCAATAAACCTCATGTTATTCCAGTGATCAGGAGTCAATCTGTGGTCTATGGGGTAGCATATCTAGGCTAAGACTCTCTGGGGGTCTTACAATATCAGAGAAGAAATCAGCAGCCTCAATAGCAATAGAATAATTTGATCCAGTGCTGAGAGGGAATGCCAAAAAAGCAAAAGACAAAAATAAATTTAAATAAATAAATAAATGAATAGATAAATAAATTTCTATGCTCCTTTTGATCTAGCTTGTTACCAGAAGAAACTATTCACATTTGGAGTGGGTTTTCCCCATAAGGCAATTATGACACTTCCTCTATTGATGCTCTCTACTCAGGGGCCTCTTACCTGTATCAAGTTGACATTAAGAAGAACCATCACAATTTTCCCATCATCAATCTGACACATAAATCTGCCATTTTAAAAACTATAACCTTCCCTTCCTAAAGCCCCATTTCATATTTTATTTCATAATATAAAATATTTTTTATTAGATATTTTCTTTATTTACATGTCATATGATATCTCCTTTCCCAGTTTCCACACTGGAAAAAATAAAAATAAAATAAAATAAAAATAAAACAAAAACAAACAAATAAACAAAAACCCGTTCCTTCTCCCCTCACCCTGCTCACCAACCCACACTCTCCCACTTCTAGGCCCTGGCATTCTCCTATACTGGGGCATAGAACCATCACAAGGCCAAGGGCCTCTCCTCCCATGGACTTGGCCATCCTCTGCTACATATGCTACTGGAGCCATGAGTCCCACCATGTGTACTCTTTGGTTGGTGGTTTAGTCCCTGGGAGCTCTGAGGGTACTAGTTAGTTCATATTGTTGTTTGTCCTAAGGGACTGCAAACCCTTCAGCTCCTTGGATCCTTTCTCTAGCTCCTTTGTTGGGGACCCTGTGCTGGCTGTGATCCTCTACTTCTGTATTAGTCAGGTACTGTCAGAGCCTCTCAGGAGACAGCTATATCAGGTTACTGTCATCCAGCACTTGCTGGCATCCACAATAGTCTCTGGATTTGATGATTGAATATGGGAAGGATTCCCAGGTAGAGTAGTCTCTGGATTGTCCTTAGTTCAGTCTCTGTTCCACACTTTGTCTCTGCAACTCCTTCCATGGGTATTTTGTTCCCCCTTTTAAGAAGGAACAAAGTAGCCACACTTTGGTCTTCCTTCTTGAGTTTCTTGTGTTTTGTAGATTGTACTTTGTGTATTCTGATCTTCTGAGCTAATATCCACTTATCAGAGATTGCATACCATGTAACTTCTTTTGTGACTAGCTTACCTCACTCAGGATGATAGTCTCCAAATCCATCCATTTCCCTAAGAATTTCATAAATTCATTGTTTTAATAGCTGAGTAGTACTCCATTGTGTAGATGTACCATAATTTCTGTAACCATTCCTCTGTTGAAGGACATCTGGGTTGTTTCCAGTTTCTGGCTATTATAAATAAGGCTGCTATGAACATAGTGGAGCATGTGTCCTTATTACATGTTGGAGCATCTTCTGGGTATATGCCCAAGAGTAGTGTAGCTGGTTCCTCTGGTAGTACTATGTCCAATTTCCAGAGAAACTGCCAAACTGATTTCCAGAGTGGTTGTACCAGCTTGCAATTCCACCAGCAATGAAGGAGTGTGCCTCTCTCTCCACAACCTCTCCAGCATCTGCTGTCACCTGAGTATTTTATCCTAGCCATTCTGACTGGTGTGAGGTGGAATCTCAGGGTTGTTTTGATTTGCATTTCCCTGATGGTTAAGGATGTTGAACATTTCTTTAGGTGCTTCTCAGCCATTCGATATGCCTCAGTTGAGAATTCTTTGTTTAGCTCTGTACTCCATTTTTTAATAGGCTTATTTGGTCCTCTAGAGTCTAACTTCTTGAGTTCTTTGTATATATTGGATATTAGCCCTCTATCAGATTTAGGATTGATAAAGATCTTTTCCCAATTTGTTGGTTGCCGTTTTGTCCTATTGACAGTGTCTTTTACTTTACAGAAGCTTTGTAACTTTATGAGGTTCCATTTGTCAATTCTTGATCTTAGAGCATAAGCTTGAGGATTTTCTGCACTTTCTTTTCTATTAGTTTTGTGTATCTGGTTTCATGTGGAGGTCCTTGATCCACTTGGACTTGAGCTTTGTACAAGGAGATAGGAATGGATCCATTTGCATTCTTCTACATGCTAACCACTAGTTGAGCTACCACCATTTGTTGAAAATGCTTTCTTTTTTTCACTGGATGGTTTTAGCTTCTTTGTCAAAGATCAAGTGAACATAGGTGTGTGAGTTCATTTCTGGGTCTTCAATTCTATTCCTTTGATCTACTTGCCTGTCACTGTACCAATACCATGCAGTTTTATCACAAGTGCTCTGTAGTACAGCTTAAGTTCTGGGATGGTGATTCCACCAGAGGTTCTTTTATTGTTGGGAATAGTTTTTGCTATCCTGGGGTTTTTGTTATTCTAGATGAATTTGCAAATTGCTTTTTCTAATTCTGTGAAGAATTGAGTTGTAATCATAATATAAAATATTTTAAATATTTAAATTATTAAATTAAAATATAAAATTAACATAAAATAGAAAATATGAAGCCTGCTTTAAAAGGTGCCCCAAATTCTTAAGAAGTCCAATGCTTTAAAAGTCTTAATCCTCTAAATATTAAGCTCCTATGAATAAAAAAGTAAATAATTATGTACTTCCTTAATGTTATTATACTAAGTAAGTCAGCATTCTTTTTCCAAAAGAGAAAAGCAGACCATCGAACCAGAGCAAATAAAATCTAACACAGCAAATGCTCAAAATCCCAGCATCTGGAACATGGAAAGTCATCTTGTGTGTGCCAAAGAGTTTGAGGAGAAAAGTTCCCTGAGCAATGCTTACTCTTCTAATGCCCTGTAATGAAAATATGATCATATAGATTTACAACACTTAGCTGATAAAATTATTTCAATTGGTGTCACATTACATGATAAGAAGAAAACCACAAATATCTATCTAATTATGCAGAAGCATCTTTTTACCAAATGGGATAAAATCATCCATGCCACCTGTAATCATGTCTATTGCTGCTCATGTGGCATTAACTGGTTTTTGTGACTACTTTCCCCTACTGTCCATTCTGTGTTTCCTACACCTTCAGTAAGCACTTTAGTGAGTCTTGATTTTTTTCCTGGAGGGGTGACACATACCCTCCCTCATCCCTGAAAATGGATGGATTTTATTGTTGTACTTTACCATTGACCTTAATCACAGAAAAAATCTAACTCTAAGAATTGCCCCAAAGGACCTACTACATTCCAGACATAGTTTTTCTTACCTCTATTTTGGAAAAGTAGTCAAATTCCACCCTATCCCTAGTATTCTGTATCAATCACATATCTTAGCATTATTACTAATTTGTTAGCCAGTCAATTCAAGGGCATCAGGAGCCCAAAGTTGCCAGGAGGATGTCTTAGTTTCCAGTTTGATATTTGATGGGGGATCATGACAGAAGTATTTTTCCCCTGGAACCAAACTGCCTAGATCCCTGAAGCACAAGGATGTCAGGAATGGAAAGCAAAAATATTTCTAGTGGGTCTCTACAAGTGAGAATAAGTGGCAATATTCCCATTCCGTAGAACCTTGAATCCTAGCTATAGAAGAAAGAGTACTATATATAAGACACTGAATCAAATTTATCTAATTGTTTTGAACTCTTTGTCTGGAAGTTTTAAGTCACTCTCGTTAAGGGTCATTTCCATAAGCTCAATATTATTTGGAGGGAACATATTTTCTTTTCTTTTTTTTTTTTTTTGTTAGTGTTACTTTTGTTTCTGCACTGCAACTAGCACATCTGGAATCAGTTTGTTGGTTTTAGTTTTTCTTCCATTTCTTTTATTTCTTTCTTCTTAAGTTCAAGTCTCTTTTCTTTTTTCACTTGAGGCATCTGCAATGTTCAAGAGAGGACTAAGTCACAGCAAGGTTGGCATGCCGTTTGCTTTTGTGGGGCTGGTTTTGAGGACCACAGGCTGTATCCTTAGGTTTCCTCTGAACATCAGCTACTACCTTTAGTAAGGATCAACACACGCCTGGTTGGCCCTCATCTCCCTAGCATCTACTGTGGCTCTCTGTACCTGAGCACCCTACCTTGGGTAAGATCAGGTTCACTCCTGCTTCAATAGCCCCTTCTATGTGGATTTTACACACCAGACAACCTAACCTCATTCAGCTGCAGCCTGCTTTTTGTAAAAAAATATGTTGTGGGACCCTGCATATTTGAGCCTTTTTCCCTCAGGAAGCATTGGCTTCCTCCCTTTTTCTGAAGCATAGCTTGTATGTTGTGGTTCTCTTCCATACTTCCTTCTGTCCTCCCTCCCTCCCTCCCTCCCTCCCTTTCTCCCTCCCTCCCTCCCTTCCTCCCTCCCTTCTTCCTTTGCTCCCTCCTCTCTTTCTTTCTTTCTTTCTTTCTTTCTTTCTTTCTTTCTTTCTTTCTTTCTTTCTTTCTGCTAGTTTTTTTTTTATATTAACCATGGCATGGTAAGTTAAAAGCACAGGATATTGGGCTTTAAATTTTTATGAATTTGAATTTGTAACCAAAGCTCTCTGCTTTTATGTGAATTGTATATACTCTGTTAAACAAAAGAGAGAGAGGATAATACAAAGGAAGCAAAAAATGTCATTTTATTAATTCAAATATCTTTTTTTCATTGCTTCACATCCCAGTTTCAGCAGCTTCATCATCATAGTTTTACTTCAAATTTCTTAGAATTAGCCTTGGAGCTCTATGCAGATATGTAAACCAATGCATGGATGCTGTTTGTGTTTTGATGTGTGTATTAAGATGTGAAACTCTTTGGAAAATTGAACAATCTGTTTTGTAATGTGAATAGCCACCATCTAATTGAATTTTCATATATGACTTATTTTTGCTCTTTTTTGTTGTTTTTCTAAATAGGCTCTGCTTCAAGTAGCATGGAGTAGAAATGGAGAAATCAGCCTGAAGTAAATGAAATGTTATTCTGGTTGTTTGTGAAGGATTATTATCATTGGCTTAGTACTGTAAGGAATCTGCATTTACTTTGTGCTGTCAGGAATTTAAAGCAGATTCTCAATGAGTTAATTAAAAAGGAATATCCTTTTCATAGCTATTCTTTACTCTTCCTCAAACTTAGCCTCCCACAATGTTAACCAAATTGTAGAACAGCAAAAGCCTTTCACTACTGAATTTCTTGTGCTAATTAGGCACAGAATATTTTCTTGTCTGTGTAAATGGCTTACATATGCAAGCTCCAATTCAGTAGGTTTAAATTAAAGAACATGTATGTAAATATAAGAGAAGAATTTTCTGTACTGTGGACTACACTTCTATGTCTTAGTCATATATACATGCACACACACACATTTTATAAAGTAAACAAGTTGTACATGATATTATTTGGGAGGATAAGAAACAGATAATCAGAGCATAGTTTTATAGATGCTGGGAAAAATTACTTAGATTGGCTCTTATTGTTAAATCATATAACTGTTTATTATGACAATAAATAACAGTTTTCAAACGCTGAAGGTACATCCTGACAAGGGGATTCAGAATGCTCAGTTGAAATTAAATAACCTCTAAAATACTAGTTCAAAGAAAGGGAGGCTTGTGCCACATGTTCTATGTTAAGACAATCTGGACTTTATTAGTGACATTTCAGGTATGTTGAAATCATGTGTTGTAGTGATGTTGTCATCTGTTTAGCTTTAAACAAACATGTAACACAAGGTACAATGTTCTTATTGTTTTATTCATTTTTAACTCACAACTAGTAGTAATAAGGTAAATGTAGAAGCAAATAAGTATATTTTTAGGGATAGGTACTGTTAAATAAAACATAAAGAAGTCTTTAACATAATACATTTTTCAATAGAAGGAATTTGTAAGTAAATACTGGTTTGTTCTTATAAAATTCTCTATCATATGGATTATTTTCCTTACTATTGTTTGCAAATGTGATTGTTAATGCAAGAAGCAATGAAATCTTTTATTAAATGCTAAGTATAGAAGTCCCTCTTCTGACCACTGTGTTAATTAATTTAAATCTCTTAACTCAGAAAATTCAAGTTCTATAAGATATGGCAAATTTGTCCAACCATGTCTATATTAAAATAGCCAACTTATATACAATTCCAGTACTCATATATAAAATCCATATATGAGTAAATGAAAACTATTAAAGCAAAAGACTACTTTTCTATAGTTATTAATACCAATTCTGATACAATAGAACTAAGGTGGGATTCTACATAAATAAAACTTTAAGATTTGTTTGTATTAGAATATTTTTATTGCCAGCTTCATGAGAATAATCCCATGATACTTTTATGCATAATTTTCATCTTAAATTACTATTATCAGAACTCAAAATATAAACAAAGTATAAATGGAACAATAAATTAAGAATTTGGTAGCCTTAGATAATTCCATCAATTTGAATTGATTCACATTCATATATATTTATGAATCCACATACATACACACACATATATATACACACACATATATATATACATACATATATATATACATATATATATATATATATA
>JADRCC010239701.1:0-14294 GCA_019843855.1 Hylomyscus alleni
AGTTTGGCAGTTCCTCTGGAAATTGGACATAGTACTACCAGAGGACTGCCAAACTGATTTCCAGAGTGGTTGTACCAGCTTGCAATCCCAACAGCAGTGAAGGAGTGTTCCTCTTTCTCCACAACCTTGCCAGCATCTGCTGTCATCTGAGTTTTTTATCCTAGCCAATCTGACTGGTGTGAGGTAGAATCTCGGGGTTGTTTTGATTTGCATTTCCCTGATGACTAAGGATGTTGAACATTTCTTTAGGTGCTTCTCAGCCATTCGGTATTCCTCGGTTGAGATTTCTTTGTTTAGCTCTGTACCCCATTTTTTAGTAAGGTTATTTGTTTCTCTGGAGTCTAACTTCTACACTAGATAACTAGTACCCTCAGAGCTCCCAGGGACTACAACTCCAACCAAAGAGGTACACATGGGGGGACTCATGGCTCCAGCAGTGTGTGTATAGCAGAGGAGGGCCAAATAGTTCATCAATGGGAGGAGAGGCCCTTGGCCCTGTGAAGGTTCTATGCCCCAGTGTAGGGGAATGCCAGGGCCAGGAAGTAGGAGAGGGTGGGGTGGTGAGCAGAGGGAGGGGAGAGGGAACAGGGGATTGTTTTAGTTTTTTTAATTTTTTTTCTTATTTTATTTTATTTTTATTTTTTCTTTTGGAGGGGAACATGGGAAAGGGCATATTGTAAATAAAGAAAACATCTAATAAAAAAAAAGATCATGATCGAGTATTGAATAAAAATAACTGTGACTCTCAAAAAAAAAAAAAAGAAAGAAAGAAAGAATGGGTAGCCTTAGTAAATAGTACTGTCCTGTTCCCCTCCATGATCTGTGTCCAGTGGAAACAAGCAATACTTCTTCAGAGGAACATGCTCCTGTTGAAAGCTTTCCAAGAGAGAAAGCAACCTGATTAATCTTTGGGAGTCTTGGCTCAGCCATTCAGTAGCATAAAGTGTATCTGTGGAATATGTTGGGCCTTTGCTTGTGGGAACCTGAAATTTTACAGTTGATGTAATTTGAATTGCTTAGGTGGTACAATGTCTTATATCAAATCTCCTCTGCAAAAGTTATCAGGCTTACAAGTGTTTATTGATCATTATCTTTGTCCCTTATTTATATTCCTTAGTCAATATACTTTCAGGTACAGTACTGCCCAGTATTTCTTTGGTTTTTCTATTTCTTTTAATGTTTTGATACTACCTCATTTTTGTGTTTTCTTCTCCTAATTCTGGTTTCATAGACCATGATTTTGTATCCTATACAGTCCTGTTACTCAATCAAGATGGTATTTTCTATACATGGGAAATTTATAATCAAAGAGACATCCTAAAAAATTCCTTTTGTTGGAATATAGTCTTTACTTTCTATACTCAGGAAAGTCAAACTATTCTGAAGTCCAAAGGGAATATCTGTTTTTATAAGACACTTTTATTTTGAAAGAAATGCCATTTAGATTATCATGGTCTGGCTTGCCTCTTGTGTGGATAACTACGAACAGAGTTTATTGGCTCTCACATCACTTTTTTGTGTTTGTAGCATTACCTACACAAACATTTTAAAGTAATATTCTTTCTTTAGTTTTATAATTGGATCTGTGGAGATTAATATTATTTTACTCCCATCTTCAGAGAATTCATGTAGTTTGCATGAAATAGTGCAACAGCTACATCCTAGCCCTCGAGAGTCCCCAAAAATGAATGACTTTGTATTGGCGGAGGTTCAGGAACCATGCAGAGTTTTGAAAACCTCTCCATTACCTAGAGCCTCTAACCAAGATTGCTAGCATTCAAATATCTGTGTTGCTTCTCAGTTGGGGCAGGAATGTGGTATATTTGGTATGGAGGTTGGGTTGCAGGAAGACCTAAAATCGTGTTTAGGCTAGTATACAGGAGGCACACAACTATCTAATGCATGATCTGAGAACATGTTCTATTCAAACTGTAGGGTAAGCATATGTCCATGTCCTTCATTATGTCTCCAAAGCCTATGTAATTCTGCATCTTGTTTATAGCTAAGGTTATTTCACTCCCTCATTAATTTCCTTAATAGTAACAATCAATCACTATGATTTACTCAGCAGTTAATATAGTGCTCGCAGAGATGAACAAGAGAACAACTCCATCAATAAGCTGGTGATAGTGTTCAGAAGATAAGTATGTAAACAAATAAATAAATACTACTAATATTAATAATAGTACATTTTTAGGTTTAATTCTGTGCCAGAGGTATAGGCAAATAACTAGGAGGGAAGAGGTCAGTAAGCAGGGACTATTATTTGAGCAGGACTTTGAAGGATAAGATATTTTCCAGATTTTTGTGTTGGCTGGTTTTGTGTGCCAACTTGACACAGGCTGGAGTTATCACACAGAAGGGAGCTTCAGTTGGGGAAGTGCCTCCATGAGATCCAGCTGTGGAGCATTTTCTCAATTAGTGATCAAGGGGGTAGGGTCCCTTGTGGGTGGTGCCATCCCTGGGCTGGAAGTCTTGGGTTCTATAAGAGAGCAGGCTGAGCAAGCCAGGAGAAGCAAGCCAGTAAGAAACATCTCTCCATGGCCTCTGCATCAGCTCCTGCTTCCTGACCTGCTTGAGTTCCAGTCCTGACTTCCTCTGGTGATCAACAGCCATGTGGAATTGTAAGCTGAATAAACCCTTTCCTCCCCAACTTGCTTCTTGGTCATGATGTTTGTGCAGGAATAGAAACCCTGATTAAGATAGTGTATATGTCATATGTGCATGTGTGTATGCATGTGTGTGTGTTGAAGGGAATTGAATAAGGACTACAAATGACAGAAATAAAATGCCACATGCAAGAGACTAAAAGCTGTTAAGGGTGCCTTCCTTGTGGCATGTTGAAACATTCACAATTATAGTGTACTAGTGTAGAGGAGTTCATGGTGGTGGAATGTCAAGGATGCTAGTGGATTATTCAAAGACAAGGTTTTAAGGCTGTGGAAATGACTCAGTAATTAAGAGCATTCATTCTTTCAGAGGACACAGGTTGAGTATCAACACCCACATTGTGGCACACAATTATCCATAACTCTAGTTCAAAGGTACCTGAGATCCTTAGAACTAGGCACATAGTACACATATATGCATGTAGCCAAAACATTCAAACTCCTAAAATAAATCTAAAAGACTCAAAGATAGGATTTCTGAAAAATGTATATGAACAGAAGGGTTTTCTGGGGAAGAAGTCGTCTAGCTAAGGCATCAAGGTAAATGGTTAAGGGGAAATTAAATGTACAGATCCAGAATTGGGAATAGGTCACACAGCCTCTGTAAAATTCAGATGAATTTTTAACTCTTGTGACTAGTAAGTCATTTGAATCTTTGAGAAACGATATATCCAAGCAACAACACTTCTTCACCTTTTACTATAGAAATTCTTGTATAATTTCTACTAAGAGATATTTATTTCATATACAGGAAGCACAGACACTGAAAGTGCCTGTGGGACTCTGTTTTGAGATGCTGCAAGAACAAGCCTGGCATGACAGGCAGGCCATTGTTGAAAAACTCAGCAAGTATTGTTCGAAGAAAAAAATGTTACAAGTGCATAATGGTATGGAAATTTACCTGGAAAGATTTTGAGATCTAATAGGATATCCCATTCTACTAGACATTGTTTGCTTTTCTCCCTTGTCTCAAAGGACTTGGAAAAGCTCAAGGACAATTACTAAGAGATGACCAAATAGAATACATTTCGATGCCTTGAGTAGTCTCTCGCTAGTTAAAGGAGTCAATGTAGATAGATATTTGCTTATTTAACCCCCAGGAAGAATAGTCATTTGAAAAGGCATGCTATAATAGTTTCCGGAATTTTACAGCACTTAACATTTGTGCTGGATTCTATTGATTTACATATCTGAGATGTCTTTCTAAACTGTGGGTTTATTATGAAGAGGCACCCTGTTTCCTTCACTTATATAACCCTGTACTGATGGACAATTTTAATTGAAGAATGACAGAATTCATCCTTCATTCTACAGATGTAGAAACTGGGGGCTCGAAAGGCCATGCAACTTGAATTTGATATTTTAAGACAGAGATGGGCTTAGAACCAGAGTTCCGGTTTGATGATTCATTCTCTCCATTCCTCTAACTAGACCACTCACCCCTTAAAACAGGGTGTTCGTGGTGTGTGGCAACAAAGATTCTGTCCTTAGTTACACTCTTGTCAGACTCCTCTAAAAGCCCTCTACTTGAGGAGGTCTCAAGCTTGGCCTGCCAGAGCTTGAGCAAATCACAGACATAATTTCCAACAATTCAAGGCCACATTCCTATGATAATCATAGCCCATTGTAAAATGTCTTCCTGAGAAATTTAAGGTTGGAAAATGAATTTATTATTTGATGTAGTCAATACCTAAGTATAATGCCTATGTGGCCCAGTCTCTATTGGATAGTAGGAGGCTGAGCTCAGTAGGTACGGCTTAACAAAACAGCATGTGTTTCCCGTGGACCAAGCTTTCTAGTTATTTATATCTTTCACTTACATGGTGATTGAGGACAGCTACTCAAGATACTCCTGTTTACTCACGTTTTCCTCTAAAGTACCCAGGAACTTTTGTAAAAATTGAATATGACTTCAGTTTATGCTGAATTCTTTCCTTATTGCAATACTCTGTTACTGACTAAAATCTGCTAAAGTGTCGGGTGTCCAGCTGTGTTTATCTTTGACAGTGGTTAGAAACCCTGATTATGTGAGAGGAGACAGAATGTTCCTGGATAACATATATCTATTTCTGAGCCTTCTCTTTCCTTTATACAGCTGAGATGAATGCTATACTCCTAACTTTAAATCTTAGGGGTTATAGTGCCAGCATTGCATGTGACTGTATGCCTATGAGAAGGTAAATATGGGCTCAAAAAACAATCTACTATGTAATTTGTGACATCCTTAGTTAAAAAAAAAAACCCTCCAAATATCTCTCTTGTTCTTAACAACTCACTGCAGGTCTGTTATCCGTGAAGTAATGTAAACCTTTATTTGGGGGAGGGGAAGCTATTTATATTTTCAGTCTAACCTACCCCTTGGTATAATGAGTTCCATATGCTTCTCCCATTTTCTACCTTCTGTGAGAAGTGGAGCTACCTTTATTTGTCCTAAGCTCACCTCTATATGCTGTATGTCGGTAAGGCACTCAGCACACAAACACATGATTTAGTAGGGAAAATGACCTGACTATTAATTGTTGTCTTTGTTTACAAGCATATTAAAAATTCAAATGAAAAGAGAGCCAGAGTAATGCAATTGAAAGCAAACACACTGGCGCTTAATTACCCCAAGGAGAAGGATGTAAAGCCTTTACAAAACGGAGGCCTGTTGATGCAAGGACCTGTGGAAATGAACTGCAGGCCTACTATGAAATCAGTGCCTAGCCAAGTGCTGCCTGCCTGCAGTGAAGTTCAAATACCTTCTAAAAGTTCAATGTGGCCCAGGAACATAACCTGTCAGCCTTCTTGCCTGACATGATCTTAATTAGCCTCTCTTCTACTGCTGAGAAAGCCCGCTGAGGCAGTTAGCACCAGAGAATTCATCAGATCATTTGCAGAGTCTACAAAGCTGACACTGGCAACTTATTTGATTGGAACGGATCCCTGAAAATGGGGAAGTAAAGTAGTCTTTGAGTCCCTTCTTCATCCCTGAATGACGCTGCTCCACAGAGAATTTGCAGAATGGACAAGCTGTGCTCCATGTTCATGGATCACCCCCTACCCCTATTCCTTGGCATTTCATATTCTGTCTTGCTCTTGTACATTTTTTTTTTTTCAGTTGAGGCATCCCGTGCAGCCGTGGTGCTACCAAACAATGTGTTTGACTGATAGACAAGGGGGGAGAGTTTGGTTGAGTTTGCTGTAAATTGCACTCTTGCTAGAACATTAGCTGAGAAAATGGAATTTTGTCAGTATCACCCTCCCGTTCTTTGATCACTGTCTATTTTCAACAGCTCTATAATTGTTTTCCATTTTGTATAAGGCACAGTGCTCCTTCAAATTTTTTTTTATTGTATATCTTGTCCTGATCTCTTATGTTGAGATCACTGATGGAAATGCCTTTTCGTTTTGGTTCTAGGTGAAGCAGTTCCATTGAGGGCTTCCATGAAGCCTTCCCTGATGGTTCTAAACTGCCCCATCAGGAACTCTCTCTTTTTTGGTCTCCCTTGGGGCTAGAAATCTGTTTCACACAATATAGCTCTTGCCTTGTGCTAGTTCATACTTGTTTCATGTGCATTACTCTTAACCCATTTCTTTGGCCATGATGTAAACTATTCATAGTTAAAGACTAGTGGATATTAAACATTGTTGTTAATGCCAACAAAGATACAGTGAAACTCTCAATTAGTGGTATATTGGTTCATAGCCGGTCTCTTGAAGACTTCCACCAACCAGTCCATTGACTCAATACTGTCTTCCTACAATCAACATTTTTTTTGTTCTATAAATTAGTTTATTTTAAATAAGTGAGGTTGAAACCAGTATTTGCAAGTGATCAAAGATACACAATCATTTCTTGTGAGTCCACATAGACATCCATTTCTCTGCATGATGTCACACAAAAGTCGTGTCTGTGTTTTTTCCATGATTCTCTTTATACAAAAAGCAGTAATGAAAACATAGTGAGTACTCAGTAGTTTGCACAGGATTGACTAGGTTTATATCCTCAGAGAGACTTCATTGAAATCACAACTTTCCACAATATTTTGTAAGATATAACTTGAAATTTTACTTATCCTACACATAAAACTACATATGTACATTTTACGTTACTCTTTTATTAGATATTTTCTTTATTTACATTTCAAATGTTATCCTCTTTCCTCATTTCCCCTCCAAAAATTCCCTAACCCACCGCCATCTCTCTGATCACTAACCCACCCGTTCTTGCTTCCCTGTCCTGGCATTCCCATACACTGGGCATTGATCTTTCACAGGACCAAGGGCCTCTCCTCTTATTGATGTCCCACAAGGCCATCCTCTGCTACATATGCAGCTGGAGCCATTAGTGCAACCATGTGTACTCTTTGGTTGAATAATCAACATTTTGTAGCAGATACTTCTATGCTGGAGGAGAGGATACTGTCTTTGTACATTACAGAATGTTTAACAGTATTTCTTTTCTTTCCTACTGAAGTGTGTCTATATATTGTAATATGTCCCCTGGGGAACCAAAATTTATTTCTTCCTCCAAAGAGGGGTAAAGTTTTGAAACTATAATAAAATCACAAGAACTAAAATTAATTGGACATATTATTCTGTTCAGCTTGATGCTAAAGACTTTATATACATTATATTCTGTCATTCACATACTTTATCCTCCCTTGATTGGTGTCTATAGGGCTCCAAGAGACAAACTTCAAAGTCACAGTTGCAGGATTACTACACAATCTGTCTCCTTTTCAACAATCAATCAGGCTCAAACCCAGAAATAGTAGCAAATTTCAGCTAGCCCCTAATACTGTGAAGAACATTCATTTATTAAGAATTAGATATTCAGCTGATTGAGGGTTAATGCCTCAAGGAACTTAATTAAAGCAATGGAAGGTCAGAGCAAAAGAGCAACTCTGCCAACTGTCATCTTCTTTCCCTAAAGATGTAAATAGAGTTCTAACATCATGCTAAAGCATGATGGTGGTGGTGGTAGGGAGACAGAAAGATTTCTTTCTCTTGCCACAGTAATGACATTCTGGGGCAGGAAACAGAATTCTAGCTAGCCTACTGAAGGAACTCCTACCCTAAACCCTGAATAGCTATCTTGCAAATAATTCAGTCGATCACAGGAAGACAAGAGGAAAAGAAAGATAGTAGGGCAGTATAGACTTCTTCTAAGAGAGAGGGCGATACTCAAAGCTCATCTCGTGACAGGAGTACCATCTCCATACATGAAGGACAACCCAAGAGAGAAAATTTGATGTTTTGGTTTAATGTGTCTTTGGAGACGAATGTTCCTCTGGCTGTGAAATCAATTCAACCTCCTCGAATTCACTGTGATCAAGGAGTTAACACTATATTAAAATTGGTCATGTCGTTCGATGGAAAAAATATTCTACTTATGGAAATACCTTTATAGGAAAACTGCCTTTCTGAGTCTGAGCTGGAAATATTACAGTAAACAGGATCTAATCACAGCGAAACCTTTTTTCAGCTTTGCATGACAGCTGTAAAATATGACAGTATTTATTAATAGTTGCTGCAGTCTAATCTGCAGCATTGGAGAGCTACAGCAAAAATATGTTAAGCTACTAAGAGAACAATTTCCACAGTAACTAATATCCAGCTTTTGAAAGGATACTTTAATGTCTTCTGATTTTTTTTATTCTTCCCCTACTGATAGTCCAACCCCAGGAATGAAGGAGCTACTAAGCTAATAACCTCTGTGGAGAGGATGTGTTTAAATGATAATTTATTTCAAGAGCTGACAACAAATTGCTCGGCACTTTCTCTTTTTATGCCCCAAAGCAGTCAAGGATGTGCAAATCGAAGTATTAAAAATATGACAGCTCCAGTATTTTCATTTTCAATGAAACCCTCATTATAGACATATGCACAGTCTTTTATTCACAACCCAGTCCAAATATTCATTCACTAGTATTATCGTAAGGCTCTCAAGATGCTCTCATATTTGAAGACTCATCACAATAGATTAAGCAGGCTGCAGAAACTACCAACTGTCTTAGGTCCTGTCAACCCTGATTACTGCTGCTCAAACAGGGGAATTTAGTATCTGTCTCTCACAGGATAATGTACTCTCTGGGCCTTCCTAATTTATTCAAATATAAAAAAGTAACTTGAATTTCAATAAAAACTCTCTTGACTTCACTTTTCCCAGAAGGCAAAAAGGACATGACTAGAATTGGAGTCATCTGTCACCTTTGTATATCCTTTCATTAGATCTTGAAGTGGGTGAGAAAAAGACAAGACAAGGCACAACAAAACAAAGCAACAACATTTGTTTTGATGGAGGCACCTGCTACTCACAGCACTTGGCTGGAAAGATAATCTTTGGTATAATCCACCATTGGTCATTCCTTGCTTTTTGACACAATCAGGCACAGCTCCTTGGCTATATGAACTTGTAGATTCCTATTTTTCTGAGCTCCAGAAACCCTCTTAGCCACAGAGAGGGATGTGTGAGTTCTCTTTGCTTTAGCTGCAGGCCCCACCACAGCTGTTCGTTCCAAACCTGCATTCTGCCTGCATCGAAAACATTGTCCTTTTTCTGCTTCTACCATTTTGACTCATCTGCCTTTTAACTCGGGCCTTTGGCTGTCTGTTTATGGTGATCCCTGGTATTCTTGTGCCAAAAGATATTGTACTTATTTGTGATCACTATGATATAAGATGTAAATTGAAAACTGGATTGTACCTACACAGATACAATTGATATATGAGGGTCTAAGTACAGTGTCCTTTGAGGAACTGTTACAGGAAAAATGAAGGAAAGGGTACCTGCTACCTTTAAATGTTTAGACAGTAAGAAGCAGTATGCTAGCCAGAGCAAAGCATGTAGTCTGTGGAATGTGGCAGACTTAGGGTGATATGTGACTTTCCTTTTTCATTTTTGATGTTGTATAAGTCTAAAAACCATCATTTGATTTTTTTTGCCTTGGTTCCATCAGGTGTATAGGTATATAAATGTTACCATGGTGCAATGTGATAATCTATAAAGTCAAGACCTAGTATATATGTTAAATACTTAAGAAATAGTAGCCACTCTTATTTTTAAAATATGATACGCCCCAGCAAGAGTGCACAGACTTGTAATCCCAGCTACTGAAGAAGATGGAACAGGATTGCAAGTTCAGGGTCTCCCTGAGCTGTTACAGACAGAATTGAAAACCAACCTGGACAACTTAATGTGACCTTTCTTAAACAAATGTTTTGGAGATATAGGCACAGACCTAAGTGGTAGAAGCTTGGTAGCATGACTTCTCTTGCACTGCATGCATGCACACATATACACGCACATGCACACACACACACACACACACACACATACACACTAACATGAGAATTACTGATTTGTCTCTTTGTCTCTGTGTAAGTCTGTGTGTATGTTCGTGAAGAGAATGAAAGAAGGAGGAGGAGGAAGATGAGGAGAAAATACAGCAAAGATATGGAAGAGAAAGAATAAAAAATAGTGAAAAGGAAAGTGTTTGCACCTTATTTCGTAAAAGAGCATTATAAAGTTAAGACATGTAAACAGTGTGGATGTCAGCATGCAGAAAGGTGTGAGAACAGGAGGCCTCTGCTCATCTCAGGAGAATTAAAACCCAACCAATCTGGAAACATTCATTATCCTCCTAAGAAAGCCCCCCCTCCTTATCTTGGGGGATCTCCTTACTCCTTAAGACCTTGAAGATCTGCTAAAATTTCCCCCACATCTTAGCTGTCTGGGAACCTTTATTTTTTCCCTTATGGTCCATGCTGAAATGAATGCAAATGTCACCAGTAGAGATGGTAACAGTTGGTTTTATTTTTTTTTTCCACAGTAGGATTGTCAATTTGTCAAAGTCAGAAACCAACTGTGCTTTTAAATAACACAAATGATCTAGGGCAACCTAATGCTAGAGAAAGCTCAACAGTTCCATGTTGACCGACAGAATAATTTCTATAGCTTTCTTGGTTTCTACCAGAACCTTTAAAAGAAGATAACAATGTCTCTTAAAGGGCTATTGACTTTCAGAGACTTACTTAGGAACTGGGTAGGGAGTTTCAGATTCAGAAAGGGAGACAGCAGGAGTTTATTGAATGCTGGAAAGAAGGTTAGCACTAGTTGTCTCAGAGGGCACCCAGACTGTTATCTCATTATCTAAGCCCACAGTAACATCTGGGCCAGGTTCTTCCATCTCCATGGGTTCTGCTCACTGAAGCCAAGAAGCGGCTTCAGGTACTCAAGAGAGCCTGGCTTCAGTTCTCAGGTATGTCACTATTGTGGAGGAGATTGTGTTACTATTTAGAACACTTTCACATACCCCCCCCCCCAATGTGTGTAATAACTGAAAAAGGTGGCCATTTCATTCCTCTTCTGTGCAGAGGAATGTGCAGAGTATGTAAGCAACATCCCAAATTGGATTCCTGGTATCCAAGAGCTTGAGATTAAAGTTGACTTGTAAAAGTGGAGAATAAAATGGTGGTTACCAGAGACTGAGGGGAAAAAGATGGCTAGAACTTGGTCAATGGGTACACAGCTATAATTAGAAAGAAGAAGTGGGCTTTAGTATTCTGTTGCCCAGAAACGTGAGTATAGTTAACAGTATTTTGCATGTTTCAAAAATAACCACAAGGGAATTTTGTGAGTGTGTTTGCTATAAAGAAATGATAAATAGATGATGTGACCCATATGCTAATTACTCTGATTTTGATCAATACACAATGTATACATGTATCAAAATATCACATTGTATCTCATGAATATGTATAACTAGTGTGTGCCAATTAAAGGCGATAATAATGAAAAGAAAACCATTTTTTTTTTGGATTAAGGTTCTATTTCTATAGAAGTTCCTTGCCTGAATAGAAATTTCTCTTCTCCCAGATACATGAAGTCATTAGTAACCATATAAATTGGCATGAATAAATTGGTGAGCTGAGGTGTTGTCATTAGCAGAGAAAGACTATTAATCAACGAGAAAAAAAATGCAGGACATGAAGATTTGTGAAGGTATGGAGGAAGGGTAGGCAGAGCTGTGGTTTTATTCCTGACAGGGAGGGCAGGCATGGAATGCTGTACTGTGAGAAGGACTAGGTAAACAAGTAACAGAGAAGTCGGTAAAAGTAAAGGTTATAGAGGAGGTAGGTAACACGGTTAGTCAACCTCATAATTTTCCTAAGCACTGACCTTTTATGTATGTAGAAACAAATGCACATTTTATAACTTGATATTAATGAAGCAAGGTGTCATTTTATTAACTAAGTGAAGCAGTGACTTGCAAATCCTGAATCAGACCTTTGTCTGTAGACAGAAATTAGAGCAGAGCCAGTATATTCCACCAATTTATTCAGTGTTTGATAACACTAGAGAAAATTGGCCTTGTTTGTGCAACATATCTTTTAAATGAGCTCCGAAGCTTAACCCATTCTTTGGCTTCTTATTCATCCCTGGACCTAAACAGGACAGTTCACAATATCGTATATTTTAGCTTCTTGAAAGTGATTATCAGGGTTCCCTTCGATCTCTATCTTCCATGTCTCATATACTTTAATATATTCTACAATTGTATTTGATCTTATAATATCTCCCCACCATTTTACTACTGAAGCAAGAGATGATCACTGACAGAAAAAAATCAAACATAACAAATGCTGTACTGTGTAATTTAAAGAACTGTTTGCTATCACATTGGAGATGAGGCCTTGGGGTGCTTTATATCTGACCAAATAAAATCACTCTAGGAGCCATTATGTTAAGCACCAAGTGAATAGTGTAGACAAAAGGGGTTTCTGGGTATTTAGAGGTGGGCAATATTTCTGTTCCCCAAAACTGGTCTAGTTAAAAACATCACCATTTTTACTTCTCAGACTTTTTCTACTTCCAGCCTTGGTCAAGCTGTTATCATTCTGACCTGCAGGACCACAATGGCTCTTTTTCTTTGTTGATTTTCCTTAGTTCACCATTCTATGAATTATAGAAGCTTTCTTTAATCAGGTCATTTGACCCCTCTGCTTATAATCTTGTAATGCCTTCCCACTTTAGAATCTACTCTCCTTACCATGGTTCCTGGTCATATTCCATGTCTAAAATACAGCTCTCCTCTTATCTCTGTTCTTCTAACTACATCCATCCTTCAACCATCTACCTCTCTTTTCACTAATCATTACCCACACTAGTCTTTCATTAATTTCTACAGGTTGTTTGCCCTGGCTGTTTCCACATTAAGCTGTATCCTTCAATTCTTTTAGTTGCAGATTATAATGCCCCTCCCATTATAATCTTTCTTTTTTTTCATAGTCCATTATCTAAATGTACAATTATAATTTTATTTACTTCATTTTGTCTGTCTCTCTTATTATTAATTTTTTAAACAAATTTTATTTATTTAATATATAAGTGCTCTGCTGCATATACATCCACAGGTCAGAAGGGGACCTCAGATCCCCTTATAGATGGTTGTGAGCCACCAAGTGGCTACTGACAATGAAACTCAGGACCTCTGGAAGAGCAGCCAGTGCTCTTAACCATTGAGCCATCTCACTAGCCCATAGAAAGTAGTCTTTATGATAGTAATAACCATATGTGTCTTGCTTATCATTGTAAACTTAAACCACTATTAAATGAATGAAGAGGGAGGTACAATTTCCTATAGGTTTAGAAAAACTGAAATGATTTACATTATCAAAATAAAGGAGAGTATTTCAGGCAGTACTAGAGGAAGTGAAGTTGATAAATCAGAGGCATGGATCTGGCACATTTTGACAACAGTGAAAAATGGGAATTACATACAGTTAGAGAGTCTTATAAGGTTGCATAGGGAGAAAAGGATGGCTAGTTGGCTGAGGTATAAGTATACTTAATCTTAAAAAACAGACTGTATTTCTTTCCCATGTGGGCAATAGAAAGGTCTTAAAATTTTGTGATAGATTTTGGAATAATATTTTGAGAAGACTTTCCAAAATGGAAATTAATGTTAAAGTTTATGTAATGAATTTCTCAAAAACATATTAGATTAGTCCTTCCTGTTAAGTAGCTACAGAGGAGAGAAACAGATTTACATCAATCAGGAAGATTTCTTTTTGCTGCCAGACAATATAGATGCTCATACTACTTAATGAGATAAGAAGCAGACATAGATATATACCAGCCTTCTTTTTCATAGTAGAGACCTAATGAACAGAGATGGTTCATAGATGATGATGAGAGAATGCATGTATTGGGTCTTCTTTTAAATGAATGGAATTATAGCATTAGGAGAAATAATCTTTAATTTTAACAGCTTCAGGAGAGAAAATGCTGATTTCAACCCTCAGTTCTGAAAACTAAATTACAATGCTCCATATTGCACTATATTCAATATATGGAAATGAGCTAATTCATTCTCTGTGTTTAAACCAAAGAAAATTCCTTGAGTAAATTGTAAATTAGAAATTTTAAATAATATTTAAACAACGTTGCTTTGCTTAGGCACATGGAGCTCCTTTCTTACATTGTCCTTTGCCCATGTTCTTTTAAATAAATATATATATATATATATATATATATATATATATATATGCATACATACATATATATGTATATAACTTTTTAAGTATTGAAACTATAATTACCTTCCTTCCTTCCCTTCTCTCCCTCCAGCCCCTCTC
>JADRCC010239724.1:0-34755 GCA_019843855.1 Hylomyscus alleni
TTTTTTTTTTAATGTCCCTAATCAATACATTTGGAGACTGAGATAAGACTGATTGGCAAAGGACTTTTTCTACCAAGGAAAATCTGTAAATATTAGAAACCATTTCCAGGCAACCTCATGGTGTGCAGGGTGAGATTAGTTTAGGAATGGCATGGCTCTAGTTGAGAGACTTAAATCTTGGTGTTCTGCATGGCAGTAGGAGATATGTACCACTATACTAATACTGATAAGAATGACTCATTTATTTATTTAAATTTATCATATTATGTAGTGTGTGTGTGTCTGTAAATATGTGTGTGTGTGTGTGCATGTGTGTGCATGTGTATATACATGTGTGATGTTAAGAGGACAATTCTAGTAGCTGGTTCTCTCCTTCCACAAAGGGATCCAGAAATCAAACACAGATTATAAGACTTGCATGACAACGACTATAGAGTATTTCATTGTTCTCATGAATTTCTTTAAAGCTCAGTGAAGTGCAAGATAACAGTGACAGGTAAACATGAACAGAAATAGAAATTCAATGAAGAGAAATCAAGCATTGAAAACTGAGGAAAACTTCTGGAAGAATGGTGCACAATGAATGACTGAGATAAAAAGAATCTGAGAAAGACTAGGTCAAATAGGAGAATAAATCAATGAGCACTAAGATAAGTCATTTAAGTTTACCAGTCAGAGAAACCAAACTAAAATAAGTGAAAACAGGTGAAGCCAATGGCATTCTTAGAACACTAGAATAAAACAGACGAAAGGCTTCTGACAATTGGTCTAGTAAATGAATTTTTCAACATGAGGTTAAAACATAAATCATAAAAACAAAAAATAATGATGACATCAAGTTAAAAACTTATTAGGAGCAGGGTATTTCTTGGGGGTGAAGTGCTTGCTTATGCTTGATTTCCAGTATAGCAAATAATGAATAAAAGAAGAACTGAACAGCAAGTGAATACTTTTAATGAAGAAAAGATAAACATAAACATGGAGAAAATATTGGCCAACCCCATGTACATTGATTGATAAGGAAATATTTAACATGCATGGGCAGTTAATAACTCAGTGATGAGCAAATAATCTAGTTAAAATTGGGTAAGAGACTTGAATCTATTATTTCTTGAAATAAAACAAGTAATTAGTAGATACATAAAAAAATTTAAACATGACAAATTTCAGGTAAATTCAACTCTGAGCTACATGAGTTATTTTCTTCCATTTTGTTAGAATGGTTATTATCAGAATGGCAAGATAATCATAAAACTGGGCTGTCTTTAATGTCTTCAAAATTAAGATGCAATGATTGTATTATTTATCCATCTGTGACGGTTGGCTTTAATTGTTGAGTAGACACAACTTAAAGTCATCTGGGAAGATAAAATTTCAATGAGTGGTTGTCTGTATTGAGTTTCTCATGAATATGTGTGTTGAAGATTGTCTTAGTTAACTTACTTAACATGGAACTACTCAGCTCAATGTAGTTGGCACCATTCTTTCCAAAGCAGGCCCCAAATAAAAGGTGTAGGAATGGAGAGATCAAGCTGAGTATATGCACGTGAACATATTCTTGCATTCATTTATCTCTATTATTGACTGTCGATATGATAGTTTCTTCAAGGTCTAGCCTCTTTGGTTTCCATAGTATGATGGACAGGAATCACAAGCTCAAATAAACCCCATTAATCCTGAGTAGATATTTTATTACAGCAATAGAAATGAAAGTAGGATATCATCTAATTTCTGGATATTTATGAAGGAAATATAATATGTATCTTTTGTAAGACTTTGTCTCCTCATGCTGCTCAGGTTAGCTCAAAACTTCAAACACTCTTGCCTTATCTTCCAAGTGCTGCTATTACCAGTGTGTACCACCAAGCCCAGAGGAAATCATTATCTTGAATACAAATAAGTACTGTCATGTTGACTCAGGATTATTCACATTAGTCCAAATTAAGAGTCAGCTGAAGTGTCAATAAATAGGTAAATGGGGAATGTCCATTGAGGCATTATGCAGACAATAAAAAAGAAGAAAATCAATTTTAACACTAAAATAAGATAATGAAAGGGAAATAATGCATAATTTAACCTGTAAGCAGAACTTTCAAAACTTCCCCCATAGACAGGTAATTCCTAGGCCTTGTAACTAGGGGAGTAGAAAGGTGCTTATCAAGTGATAGGATGTTTCAGCTACCAGTAGTTTTAAGTTCTGAAGAACTAGTGAATATCAGAGTTAGATATTTAATTACACTTTGTGTGTGTGTGTGTGTGTGTGTGTGTGTGTGTGTTTGTGTATTACTTGAAATTTGCTAGGTGTATACCTCAAATTTTATACCCCAATGGCAGATAAGTGAGATAAATGAGAAAATAAAGTGACAGTGTTTAGAATTCATTTCAGAATGAATACCTAAATCAATTAAGCATCATGCTGTGGACCAGAAATATAATTTGTATCAATTATACTTCAATAAAAGTGAAGAAGTAGGCAAGCTCAGCAGTAATTTTTCCATTGATGTGTATCAGTTGTCTTGACTATCCTCTCAAAATACTAGATGGAGTGAATAAAGATTCTTGGCACTAGAACAGCTCCATTCTGCCTCAGAGAGAGTTCATATGCTTTGTTCTGGACTCATTGCCAAAGATTTGGATGCTTTCTGCCAAACTCATCTGACAATTGTCTTAATATTCATTCAGTTTTATCAATGGTCATTGATTGTCTAGTATGAACAAGATGAAGTTGAAGCAATAAATCATAGGTAAATTATAAGCATATGGATTTTAGAACAAGAAAGATTCATGTTAAATTTCCAACTTTTATACTACTTGCTTGCTGAGAAATCTGCCCAAATTACTAGAATATGTTTTATCATCTATAAAGCTGGTAAATTAAAATAACCATTTCATTTTATTTCTGAAAGTGTTTATACAGAAAATATATGTGAGTTTTCGTATCAAACAGATGTTCAATGACTATCAAGTACATTTACATCTTATAAAATCATCTAGTTTCTTGCTAGCTTCATTTTATCAAAATATGGCTACTTTTTCAACCAATTTCATAAAAAGTATTTTTGATAATATTTACCAGATGGTTTGGATAGATATTATGCACTATTCTAAAAAGAACATTGAGAAATATCTAATACTATACAAAATATCTTCAAAATCAATGAAGAATATATATTATATTAAAGAAGCCAAAAATGAGATGAAATTCAGAATACAGAAATGCCTAAACACATGAAAACTACTTACCAAAGAATTAAGGCAAGATATAATAATAACAATATAATGTTAATGTTATGTTTTGCCGACAGAGTAGATGAAGTGTGATATAACTGATTGTTAGAAAAATGTTTAGGAAACCAAATGAATAAATACATTTTGAAAGGCATATAATAGGACATAGACTTTTTAAAACAAATTTTGCCTGCTTGTGTCAAATGGTTAATACATATATGCCTTTAAACCACAAGTTTATTTCTGTAAGAACAGAAGTGACTACAGTATATATCACTCAGTTTAGCAGACCTTAGCCACATCCCAAACCATAAAGGTAAGGATGCTATGATATTCAGAATATCTGCTGTCCAAGGAATATTTTGTTTTGCTCTCCTGTAGCCTACTTATTAGTTCTGATAAGTGAAATTTAGAAACTTTTTGTCTTATGATTTTCTTTTCTTCTGTAACTGTAAAATTTCATGCATCTTCTATAGAGAAACATGTGATGCAGGATCATTTCTATCTGTCTTTCTGATCAAAGATTGGTGTTGAATAGCACATTTTTATTTTTCTTTCCATGATTAATTAGTCTTTGAAAATAAGGATTAAAATAAAAAGGATTTTACATGTATGTTTTGCCTATAAGTATGAAAGTGCATGTGCCTGCTGAGGCCAGGAGAGGGCATCAAATCTCACAGGAACTTGAGTTCCAGTTAGTTTTGGGCTGCCAAGTAGGTTCTGCATGTGGATCCTAGGTCCTCTGCAAGACCATGTATGCTGAACCACTGAGTCAACTCTCCGGCCTCTTTGATAACTGAGAATTCTGTACAATGTGTTTTGATCATATTCCCAGTCTCCCCCCACTCCTTCCAGATCCATCCCCACTTGCCTCCTGCCTGACTTCTCCACTTAAATTTGTAATGCCTATACATTCTTGAATGTATGGCCTTCCAGCTAACTTAGTCAATTTTTAGGGGTTACACTCTTAAAGAAAACAGACTGTCCTTCGGCCAGAAACTATCATTTGTCAATGATAGTTTGGTGAGGGGTGGAACTTTGTGCCCATGTCTCTTCTTCAGCTCTGTTAGTGTGGACTGAACTTGCATAGAAGGTATACATAAAAATTCTGTTTTCTTTTTTTCTGAGATAGAAAATTAAAGGTCTCTGACTGCTAGGGACAAAAATTTTTATTGTCTCCTTTTTATTTCCCTCTCCATTCTTAACCCCTTTCTTCCCTCTTTCTCCTGCTATACTCTCCCATCCTATTTTTGATATGGAGGCCTCAGTGTACTGGATTAAGTTATGTTCTTGTCTCAGGCTCCACTGTATCTGGAACTAGTTGTATATGATTCTACTTCTAACTGATTTAAAATTTCATGCTAAAATTGGATTGGAACATAAATTTTGGCTCACAGGTACCAAATGTACGGTGCACTCATGTTTATCTCACAGCCATTAAGCTGTACATATATGAATTAGGATTTGGCATATAAAGAGAGTGTTTCTAGCAACTAATAGCATTACAATTAGTAAAAATAATACTCTGTTGTGATTATATTTGTCTTAGAAATTTCCTTCTGTAATAAAAAAATCTTGTGTCATAAGATTCTTTTTTAAAGCTGGGAAACTACCATTGACCTAGAAACCTCATAGCAAAGCTTCTTATATATGATCATTTATATTTCTGAAATTTAGAAAGGCATTCTCTAAAATGCCAATTTTATTAAAGTCTTCTCTATTTAATACCAACGCATACCAACACAATTAAAATGCAACTATGTTCACAACATTAGAACACTGAAGCTTCAATCCATCCTAAATCAAAGAATTGGAAAGGTTAATATAAATGCAATGCTATTAAATATTTACTTTCTTGTGTTTTACTTCACAGTGTGCATTCATCTCTGTCAGATTTAGGTAGGAGGATAGCAGAGCAAGTTTTGTCTCCTAAAACTTGATACTTACCTGAAAGTCATTATGTAAATGTCAGAAGATAAAAATGTGTTCATTCAAAATTAATTGTTTCTTAATACCACAGTTATAAATAGAAAAGAATCCTAAGACAGCTTTTTACCTTGCTCCCTGTTTATATTTTCCTGGTCTTTGAAAATATTCAGATAATAATGGAGAAAAAAAATCAAGGTATAAATAAGAGTAGCTTTTCTTCTAACGTTGTTTTCTTAGCAGTTGTGCTGATAAATTAGCTTTAAGAAAACTGATGTTTCTTTGTCCAATTTCACAATGCTTTTCACCTGTGGTCAAGAGTTTAAAAAAATATTTCCAGTTCTTACAATGGTAAAGAAGAAGAAGAAAAAAGAAGAGGAGGAGGACAAGGAGGAGCAGGAGGAGGACGAGGAGGAGCAGGAGGAGGAGCACAAGGAGCAGGAGGAGCAGGAGGAGGAGGACGAGGAGGACGAGGAGGAGGAGGAGGAGGAGGAGGAGGAGGAGGAGGAGGAGGAAGCCAGTTGATGTTTAAGGAAGATTTTCTGGAAATTTTCTTCTTTGGATAGAGAAGCTCAATAATTCTCTTCCCTAATGGCAGAGATTACAGTATATTTATGCTTTCATTTCCATCTCTGTTGTATAGTCAGTGTTTATCTTGACTTTTCACTGCAATGTCCAATCTGTTACTCTCTCTTAGATGATGCATCACTAAGGATCAATACTCTTCATCGGAAAGATAAAGTCCTTTATTAAGTATAGTGGTCATTTGTTACTTTCTATTTCTTAGGATAAAAGTATATACAAAAGAGAAGGGACCAGTGGACTGAATTCGAGGACCATGTGGTTGAATTAGGGAAAGGTTGAAAGAAACTGAGGAAGAGGCCGACCCCATAGGAAGACCAGCAGTCTAACACGGACCCTGAGATCTCTCAGACACTGAGCCACCAACCAGGCAGGATACACCAGCTGATATGAGGCCCCCAACACATATACAGCAGAGGACTGCCTGGACTGGCATCAGTGAAAGAAGATACACCTTAACCTTGAGAGACTTGGGGCCCTAGGGAGTGGGGAGGCCTGGCTGACAGGGAGTGGATGGAGGGGTGGGGACATCGTCTTGGAGACAGGCAGAGGAGGAATGGGATATAGAACTGTGGGAGGGCAGAATGTGAGGGGGTAATGACTGGGCTATAAACAAATAAAAGTAATTTTAAAAAGAGGGAGAAGGGAAAGTAATAATCCAAGGGCATAATTATAACTTTGTACACTGTATGTACAGAAATTTCCATGTCTTTGTATAAAGCCCATCCTTTACTTATTATGTACAGATTTAGCTATAGAAAAGTAAAAGGAAACCTTCCAGAATTTATTTCGATGTTTTTGTGTCTCTAGATTAAGAGTAATTATTTTTTCAAACATGGCTTCTATAATTAGTATTAGAAATTGTGGTATAGTTACAGATTATAGAGGAAAGACTGGTGTCTTGCTGGTAGTATGTATGATATGTAATTCTATTTACTTAGATGTTCTATGATGTCTATTATTGATAATATATCAGGTTTGAGATTATCATTTTAGATGGTAAAAATTTCCATATTTAATTTTATATTCATTTTGATCTTGGATTCTGGTATCTGACAAAATTAATCTTTTCAATCTTATATTGGTAAGTACATTAGTATTATTTATACACAGAGATTGAGTAAGATTAATATAATTTATTATTTTTATGATATGCAATTATCATTAGAAAGACAGTCTTACTTTTTCCTTTCTAGTAATTTTTATATTTACTTCTTTTACCTCACTTTACTACAGGGACTAAAATATCCAGGAAAACACAGTGGTCATTGAAGGTGACATTCTTTCTTGATTTCCATTCTCTGGAGAAACTGGTACAAACCCACCATTAGGTTTGATTTTTTAGAAGATTTATAGATGTTCATCTGCAAATAGAGTATAATTTTCTGAAAAACTTTATGCAAAGATAGATGTTGAATTTTGCCAATTTTTTCTTTTTGTATAAGAATTTTTTCTCATTTTGATCTCATGTATACTACATTGGTTTATTCAAAAATCTTAAAGTAGTATCCAAGTAGTAGCCCTGGCTGTCCTGGAACTCATTCTATAGACCAGGCTGGCCTTGAACTCAGAAATCCGCCTGCCTCTGCCTCCCAAGTGCTGAGATTAAAGGCATGCACCACTATACCCAGCAATTCTTGAATAAAATATACAATCACAATGTGCCATCTTTATATAAATTGCTACATTAAATTTTCTAATACTTTGTTGGAACTTTTTGTAGCAATAATCATGAGAAATATTGGCAAGCAGTTTCATTTTGATAATAGTTTCATTGTGTTTGAGTTTTAGTATCATGGTACACTCTTGATATGAATTGTTCAATCAATATATTTTCATCTATTTTTTTCTTTAACCTACATATTAGAATACTGGCACTTAATATCAAAATAGGCAAGATCTCTCCACATATTGTATTACTACTGTACTCTTTTTAAATTCGTTGTTATTGAGAGTTGTCCTACAGCCAAATTTATGGTCTGTGTTATTGACTATAATATGTGCACTTGAAAATAATGTACATTATACAATTAGTGTGTTTAGCAATGTATAACAAATCACTTGAATCAAAGTGGTTGAAAATGTGATTCATCATGTACATATTTGCTGAGTTTTGTTTGGTTATTCTACCTAGCTTTGAGACAGGATATGAAAATACTAAAATAGCAATAAAATATGTACAAATTCTAAGAGGAATTTGCCTAGTCATTGGATCCTAATAGACTTGAAAAGGAAGAAGTCACAATGGAAACAAAGAACAGTAAATCTAAGCTTGTGTGTTCACAGGGGGTGAGCAGGATAGAGAAAATTGTTTAAGAGACACAATTGATTTCAAATTTAAAAGAAAATCTTTGACTTTAATTATCAGCCTTCTACCCCCTAAGAAAATCTCTATATATTCTGCTTCTGAAAGAGAGTAACGGTAATACGAAAGGATAAATAAACTTGCCTTGTTCCTATCCCCTGCTAATTGGAATTGTTTTTATTGGATATTTTATTTATTTGCATTTCAAATGTTATCCCTTTTTCCCAGTTTTCCCTCCGGAAACCCTCTATCCCATACCCCCTTCCCCTGCTTCTATTTTTAATGATTATTGTAGACATTTCTGTATAGGAAAACGAGCAAAGGAGATTTTGCAATACAGCTAAAATAAGGGACAGAAAGGTCAACAAACATGGAAATCCAAAGTTAGGAGCACAATTTTGTCTAGTGAATGGATTTATCACATTTTTCAGGATATTAAGCCATTCTATCCAATGGCAAAATATAGACTCCCCACAGCAATATATTGTTAATTTTTCTTTTTTCTGAGTGGGAATTTTATAGTTATCTTAGTCTTTGCCTACCATTATGCACATTAGGCTTAGAAATCCATTAGCTGATGGTTTTAGGATGTTACCACATTATGACATAACTATGTCTGGATTTGATAGCAAGTATAAGATGTCAGGTCAAGACGGCAGATTTGGTTGCATTATTCAAAACTGCACACAATATTAACTAATTTCCGTTTGAATGGTATTCTGTGTGGAATTTATTTAAATTTTAAATAAGTGTATAAAAAGAATTGCGTGTATTTATGTTAGACAAAAGAGTAGTTTCAAACTTTCTCCAAATATTTTTTATCCTCCAACTAGCTTCCCTAATTCTACTGATCTCAATTTTACTATCTATTCAAAGATGTCTCAATTGGTACTAATGTAAGTATTCTTTGCAGTATGGGTTAGCAATACATTTTCCTGTCTCTAGATTTAAGCATTAGATGCATGTAGTCCAACTTGCAAGTAGTTGCTATCATATAATTCGATGCATTTGAAAAAAGTACATTTATTCCCTTCATAGTTCTTACAGAACACACCTTGTGTTCAGGAGCAGTTAACCAATGTACAAAGGACCCCACAATTATCTTTGTGTGCTTTCATTTGGATACAGTTTGGCACTATTTTTGTTGTTATTTATTTGGTGGTTGGTTTTCTTTGTTTTTCTTTTCCAATGTTGTATAATTTTTGTTTCTTGGTTTGGGAGTTATATTGCATTTTTGTTTGTTTGTGGGTATATTTGTTTGGAGAAAAAACTTAAAGTTGAGTGAGTAATGAAAGAGAGTGCACCTAGGACTTGGGGGATGGAAAGAATATGACCAAAATATAAAAATGGTTTAAAATAATAATAAAATAATAATAATATGGACTTTTAAAAAAGCACTGTAACTAGTCATGGAGCAATCTTAGCTTGAAAGTTGCTTTGAGAAAGGTGCCATACATCAAATAAAATCTTATAAGAGATGCTTGGAGTAAGAATAGTCTCTGATAGACTACAAAGATAGTCTCTGATTAAAGAAAGTGGTCTGTGATCTCAGATTTCACAGTGACTATATGATAACACTTTGACTATATGATATCACTTTGGGACATATGCATATGGATAATTTTGACAAACATATTTTTTATGTAGCTAAACAATATATCAAAATCCTTATAGATTATTGAGGGACAACCATGGTCAGTTTTAGACTCCAGCTCCCATTTTCTTCATAATGCTAGAAAGGTAAATTTCAGCCACCCCTTAGGATTTAGAAAACCAAAAGCAGGGTCTAGATACATCAGGATTCCCTTGAGATCCATTAAGAAAAAACTTCTTCCTAAACAAGTGAATACCTCAGGCCTTGATTTGTGATGTGACTTTTTTTTTTTTTGGTTATTTTTTTTTTTTTTTTTTTGGTTTTTTCTAGACAGGTCTTCTCTGTGTAGCCCTGGCTGTCTGTAACTCACTCTGTAGATCAGGTTGGCCTTGAACTCAGAAATCTGCCTGCCTCTGCCTTCCAAGTGCTGATATTAAAGGCATGTACCACCACTGCCTGGCTGTGATGTGACATTCTTTATATTCTTGTGTTTCCTCATAATCCAGTATAGCCTATCAATCACAAGGTGAAGGAAATACTACTCACTTATGTTTTGTGGCCACCTGCTACTGACCTCTGTTGCCGAAGTTATGACTTTTTTTTTCTTTACATTTCATCTTCTTTCTCCAAGTAATGGAATAAATTTTCAGTTTTCCTACCCTGATTTGTGATTTGCTTAAGATTTATTTTATTTTAAATTATGTGTGTGTGTATATGTGTCTGTGTGTGTAGATATATGTAATGTGTACCTGTAGTTATAGTATAGATGTATAGAGTATAGAAGAATATATAGTATAGAGTATAGAAGAATGTTAGATTCCCTGGAATTGGAGTCACAAACAATTGTGAGCTTTCCAAAATGAGTGCTAAGAACTGAAATCAGATCTGTAAAACCCATGTTTCTAGTCTTATCCTGTTGTTTCTCTATCAAATTCTAGTCTAATTGTCCTCAAGAGTTCTTCTAAGTTTGTTTATAAATTATTTTATTAATAAGACTAAGACTCTAAAAGGCAAACCCAAATTTCTTGATAATACTTTCTATCCCTAACCTTGGACTTAGAGCTTTATCATATTGAAACCTGATGAAGTAGCCTGGGCTACTTTTGTTTTCCTTTTGTTTCTCAACTAATAACCTAAATTAGAGTCAGTCTACAACAAGCTCTTTGATCACTTCCCCTACAGACCTTTCCTGTGTTTTGATACAGTTTCAGAATATTAATAGCAAGGTGTTATATCAAAGAGAATACATAGACTGTGACTGAGTGCATTTCATAAAAACTATTTTTTGAGCACTTGGATTTTTTTCCCCTGGACCCAACACTTCTCTGAGACTTTTTTTTTGGGGGGGGGACACTAGAAAAATTCTTCCCAAATAAGAAACAAGATACAGGTATAGGACAGGAACAGTCCAGCTTTGTGGTGCAATAATATAACCCCCCCTCCAGATAGGAATGAAGATATTCTAGAGATACTTCTGCCTTTCCTTTTAGCTATTAAACTATTGGAAAAAATGATAAGTTAGAATATCTCTAGAAATTACATGTTCAGATAGAGAAGGCTGGTGCCTGAGGCCTGAAGGGTAGCTTTTCTCTAGAAAAGACATTCTACATAATCTGACCACATGTTAAACCACATTTGTGGAGAGGTTGGAGCTAAGGCAATGATGATGGAGTCCATACCTTAATTAGGTTAGTTGACTGTGTAACTATGTAACTACTTATGTATGCATACTTCATAGCCTCCTTTTAAAATCAAACCTCGTTAGGACCTAAACTATGGACTTGAAAGTCATTGGATAACTTTGTTTAGTTTTCCCCAAGAAAATAAGTTGAGTAAATCACCATCATTTAGTTTGGTGAAGACTAGCTTGTTGGACCCTAACATCTATTGTAATATTAGCATTGGTATTTCTGATATTGTCAAGAAATAAGACATCTATTTCTTATTGCATACTAAACAATAAAAAATAAGGAATCTTTGGCTCTCTCCCTTTTCTCCCTACTCCTTATGAAAGTTTCTCTGATCCACCTGAATGACTATAATTTTCATTTATGTTCAAACTTCATATATATTATAAATTCAATAACTTGCACTCTCTTTTTCCATATACATTTTCCAAATTCTAAGTCAGAATGTAAGATAATAATTGGAGTAGTTCCTCCTGGCTGAAGTAGAAGTTTTTCTTTCAACAAGCTTCTCTACTGAAGTCACCCCTTGAGAGCAATGAACACTTATATAAAAAGTAAGCATTATTTTAACTGTGTAATTCTGGTCAACTTTAATCTTTTTCATAGCTTTTTCTTATGAATCAATGAGAATGAGGAGATTATTGAGATCAGGCTAATGCCCTACTCTACACTATTTACTCCACAATGCAGACAACTGATTTTTGCACATTGAGCTTTGCCTTAGGAGACTATATTTTATAAACATTCTTGACTCCTTTTGAAAAAGCACGGTTTCAGACTACGGGTGGACCCCACAGACTCTTCTATTCATCAGGCAGCACATATTTCGCATAGACTAATACATTACTTATTCCTGAAAGTAGAAAAGAATCCACTCTATATCCACTCTATACATTTTTTTCAGGGTAAATTGATACTACAGTGGCACATGGTTATATTAAAATCATGGAAACTAGTTCCCCAAATTATCAGACACACCACGCCAAGGAAAGATGTAACTTCTCCTCCTGGATCTCATAAATTGATGGAGTCCTAGTACTAGAGGGGCATGAGCCCATTTATCTGTTATGTAGTATATATATTGGAGACTGACAAGCAGAAACCTCCCAAAATCTCCTTGGAGCTTCAGCTCTTCTCAGTTGCCTTTTATTGATGCCGTCTACACAACTGCTTACCTGTTTACCTGTTTCCTCACCCCAAACTAAGCCCAAACATGCATTTCAGAACACAGTTTGACCTTTCACTTCCTTGCTGGACTCTGCTGAATTACTCTTAAATCCTGATCAAGCAACCACAGTTGCAGCTCCCCTCTTGGTACCATTCTGGCTCTGTCTGGTTCCTATAAGTACTAAGGGGTAGCCTTTCTCTAGAAAACATATTTCATATAGTTCTAACAAGATATCAGATCAGCTTTCAGGGTTCTGGAAACTTTTCAACACTTCAGAAGTCTTATTAGCATTTGTTGTGTAAACTGCACATGTACATACAGACATATAACAAGGTTTATTGTGTGCTGTTTGATGAGTATTAATAACTTATTAAAATTATAGTAAATATATAAACTCTACCTCAGACAACTTACTAAGGTGGGTGTGATTATATGACAAGTTCTTGTCACTGAAACCACTGAACCTTGTAAATTTATTGTCATCAATTATATTCTTAAGTTATGGAAAGATAAAAATGTATTAAGTTTAGTTTCTGGCAT
The DNA here is from genome assembly GCA_019843855.1 of Hylomyscus alleni. Classification (NCBI taxonomy): domain Eukaryota; kingdom Metazoa; phylum Chordata; class Mammalia; order Rodentia; family Muridae; genus Hylomyscus; species Hylomyscus alleni. Next base: position 13,032 of record JADRCC010239724.1, read on the forward strand.
AGTGTGCTCACAGGAGAGAGGCATGAGAATATCATTTAAGATATGGGTCTTATCAACAGAGTCAACTAACCTGGACCTTTGGGGATCTAAGAGTCTAAACCATCAAGCAAAGAACATACACAGGCTGGACTGAGGCCTCCCCATGCATATGTAGCAGGTGTGTAGCTTGGTCTTCATGTGGGATCTGAACAGCTGGAGCAGGACTATCTCAAAAGCTGTTGCCTATCTGTGGGTTATGTTCTTCTAGCTGGGCTGCCCTGTCTGGGCTCAGAGGGAGAATATGTGCCTAGCCTTGCAGAAACATGAAGTGCCAGGGTGGGGATATACTCAGGGGGGTTCTTACCCAATCAGAGGAGAAGGGGAAGAGCGTATAAGGGAAAGTTTTTGAGAAAGTATGACTGGGAGGAGGCAGTGAGTGGGATGTAAAGTAAATAAGTTAAAAAAATGAAATATGATCGTGATTAGTCTTTATTTCAATTCACTTATTAACTTATCCCTACATTCAAGTGAGTGTATTAGAATGGAAAGTAGTTCTGGATTTTTTTGCATGGTGGGGATAGGAAATAAAAGAAAAATGAGTATTTGATCATATGAGAGCTGATATTATTTTACTCTTGGGACCTCAGAATGCAGATACTCAGGTTACTTCTGAACTTATTTTCTAAAAACATCACTTCTAAGATGATTTTATTTTTGTATCTAGACTTCTTAATGGAGGAGAACTACTTGAAAGAAGAGGAAATGAGTTATTTTCATGTCTATTACCAGCATCTAACCTTCTTCCTGTAGTTTAGTAGATAAGCAAGTTTGCTAAAGGCAAAATGAATTGAAAGCCTGGTAAGCTTGCAGGACAATCTTAAGATGCCGTGAAAGGGAAAGGAAAGCAAAGCTGACAAGGTGGTAGGATGATTTGATGGGATGCAAAAACAACAGAACATATCTATTTTGTTTGCTAGCTATTTGGTTAAAAATTGATCTATGACTAAGAAGAGAATTAGTTTTTAAAAATATAGCTTTCCAGCAACTAATTGGACATAAATGAATCCAACAACTGAAATTCTATCCCCATGTCAGTTTGCCATTCATGGTTACTTTATTCAATTAGTCTCACTGGTTCTAGTCTGGAAATTAGGCTTCATTTTGAAGGTCTTCCTTCTAGCAGAAGGTGGAGTTGTGAGTTAGATATCATATCCTTAGTTTGTATTCAGTTTTACAAAGCAATATCACAGTTGAACTACATTTCAGTACAAGCATTATAGATAAAGCTGACATCCTGTGACCAATTAGATTTTTTTTCTACTATATTGAAAACTATTTTCCATCACCTGAGCTGCTATCCCTCACTAGTTCTTTATTGCTTGGTCTAGTTTCTCTGGATAAAAGTTCTTCACAAATAGGCTTCATTCTCTTAAAACTCTCACAGTTTTTTCCCTTTGGTACTGAGCACTGTCAAGCAATACTTGTAGAACTGATTTGTGTGGATCATACCTCCCCATCCATATGTATCATTGCTTTAGACTGTTATTCTTTTATTTCTTTTTCCACCTTAAGCACTCTAATTCTTTACCTTCTTTGATTCAATCTTACTACATTTATAGTTACAGGGGAAAAAAGGGAAATCAAGATATTTTCAAAATTGATGAGTGAGTACATTAGGTAGATTGGTTTCAGCAAGACAGTGTAGAGTATGTTATAAGTATTTGATATTATTTAATGGCATTCTCACCTATTGGGTTGGGGAAGTGGTCTCTTAATACATCCCAAGGTATTACTTGGCAGTTCAATGAATGTAACTAACTCAGTCTCACAAGGTAGGTAATAGCTATTAGGGAAATACAGATAGTTTTACGATTAATTTGTTCTGAATGTACAACATTCCAACTCTCCATATTTGTAATAGTCTAATCAATCATTCTCATTGAATCTTCACTATAGGTGTGACTTTTAGAAACTTCAGTTTACAGTATGATCTTTAATAACAATGTTTTTTATTTTATTTTTAGCCTCTCACATCTGAGTTCTCTTATCCTTGGAGCTGCACTTACATCATTTTTTCTCATTATTGCTTTGTCTAAAGATTATAGTATATTCCCAAATGAAGTGTCTGCTACTCAACTGGTACCCCATATAGAAGAAAGCATGGCACAGTTCACAACTCCTTGGTAATAGATTTTCTTCTGCTGGTATATCATACAGCATGGATTCAGGGGATTAACCATTATAGTTCTCAGCCTCCAAGCTAACATATGTTTTCTCCTTCTCTTCGGAACAGATAGAAAGAGATGATTTAGCTGGCTACCCGATGCAGTGACTAAATTGTTATAAGCTTGCAGCATACTTAAGGAAGTTGTTTCTTTGGCCCATACTTCTATACCTTTTTCATCTGCATTGAACCTTAGTTCCTCATTTCCCTAAATCATAATACTTGTTCACTCAAAAGTCTTTACCATATAAGTAGTATTCTAAGACATTTTAATAGAGTCCCTCAGACATCTGAGCTCAATGGATTTTGCTTTAAAGTTCTATGCTTTCATTCTTTTTTCTTTTCCCTTGCTAAATCTTTTAAAACAAGTGAGTTGAATAAAACAATTTTTCTCCTCAGAGGTTACACCATGCTTATTTCACAGCCCGATTTAGTCAAGCTTTTTGGCTTTTTACTCAAAGGAATGACATTTTAAAAAATGTTCTCTTATGGGTACATTTCTGTTGATAGAATTCTGAACTTTAAAAAATATAGATGCAAGGATCACATTTAAGGTAATCTTTACCTTATTGCATAGTTCAACTTTACTACTAAGCAATCTTCAAAAAAAGATCCATAATCTACATTAAAGTGTAGTTCATTCACAAAATGAGTGCAGTATTTATGCTTTATATAAAACCATTGGAAAAATTCTAGTTGTTTACTGGGATATTTGCAAAGAAGATTCAGAGATATGGACTCGATTAAATCTATGATACTGTTTTACAACCAAATTAGCTTAGCTTATACTAATATATTCAGTGAAACTTTTTAATGGCTAGTAACACAAATAGTATATTTTATTAACAGAGCCTGGATGATTTTTAAGACCTTCCATATAGCAGATCAAATGTGCTCTTGTATTTTCTAGGTTAGTGTTTTATATTGTACATTTCATATTTCCATTTACTGTTAAACACTTTTGAACCTTATCAAGTAAGAATGCATAAAGCATGCAGTAGACTTAGACGTGTTATTCCTTTTCAGAGCAGCCACTTGGCAGTTCTGAATGTCACTAGTGGTTCTCATTCAATCCTTTTCTGGAACATACATTTTGACCTTTTTCAGCTCCACTAGCTTCTGCAGGAGTGGGGTGTTTATCTGAGACAACCAGAGGTTTTCAGGGTGTTTAGGCAAGTAGCTGTGAAAATAATTTTCACAGAAAACAAAAAAGGGCAGTGCATGAGATTGGGAATCCTTTGTGAAATTTAGCTGCTAAATAATGAGGGTCACCACACTTAACACTATCAAAAAATGAGAGCAAGGAAGTGTTATTTTGCAAGTGTATTATCTCATATCAGAGCATAAATGCTTAAGTATTTTGAAACAAAAAGTAGTATAAAAGTACTTTTTTGAACTAGGGAAAAGACCCTAGGAGCTAAAGGGTTTGCAGCCCCATAGGAGGAACAACAATATGAAGTAACTAGTACCCTTAGAGCTCCCAGGGACTAAACCACTAACCAAAGAGTACACATGGAGGGACTCACGGCTCCAGCAGCATATGTAGCAGAGGATGGCCAAGTCAGTCATCAGTGGGAGGAGAGGCCCCTGGCCCTGTGAAGGTTCTATGCCCCAGTGTAGGGGAATGACAGGGCCAATAAGCAGGAGAGGGTGGGGTGGTGAGCAGGGGGAGGGAACAGGGTTTTTTTCAGAGGGGAAACTGGGAAAGAGGATATCATTTGAAATGTAAATAAATAAAATATCTAATAAAAATAAATAGATAAGTACTCTTATTACCCCTTGAGTTATCTCAAATGCCATTGTTATTACTGCTTTTAGTGAGCATAGGTTCTCATGTGCTGCAGCATTTTCTCTGTCCAATCACATTAGGACAGTGACAGGTCTGTGATTGGGCAGGAATAAGAGGTGAGCTAAAGTTGGAGGAGGAAGAATGGTTAGGAGCAGAAGAAAAAAGTTCATCATCATGGTGGCCGATGATGAGGATGAGTCAGACAACACGTGGTTATACAACCAAGGAAAGGTTTTTACAAAATAGATTAATTGGGTTGAATATTGTCTTTATTATTTGGTTCTGAAATTATTGTATTGGCATCTTGTAAATTGTGATTTTATTATTATATAAATCTGATTGGATATTAAGGCCTTAAGAGTCATGCTTTACTTAGGGGGGTCTTAGGCGGGTCATTTAGATGAATGATTGTGGGGATATGTAAAGAGTTACATGTGAGCAAGATGTTTTTAATAGTTGGGAGAGAATAATAAGAGCCTGCTAGGATGTGGTGATGCCGGTCAATAATTGCTGAAGAACGAATGTGACTCGGTGGGAAAGTTTGCGAGGTGGATTCATTTTTTTTTATAATTCCTGCAAGAGTCATGTACAATAAACTCTGAGTAGGTTCATATGGAAAAAAATCAAGAATTTTGATATGTAGTAAAGGAAAAGTTGTTTTCATACACATTGTATCTTTTAGTTACTAACAAGTTGGATAGTTAAATTCCCTTCTCTGAAAAATTTTCAGAAGCATCATTTCCTGCTGATATATGGAAGAGTCACTAAAGGGTAGGTATAGCTTTGGTTCGATAAAGAGCAGGACTATAGACTTTGAACATTGCAAAAGTGGTGCATCACCTCGTCATTAGTTAATAAAGATCATGTATATTTCAGTTATTATATTCAAAGTAATAAAGAACTGTCATGTATGTCACTTCCTAATTAGGATACTTCTAAGATGCAGAATAAAATTTTTGTATGTTTACATATCACATACCAATATTAGTGCATTTAATAGAATTTAAATGTAAAAGATGTATCACTTTGTTTTTATATAGAAATATGTTACATTTTAGATATTATTCTCAAGATCTCAAATGCTTTTCTCTAAAAAGGTAGTTTAAAGTATAATTAAGATGTCGTAACATGAAAACACCTTTTAGTTTTAATAAAGATTCCTCCTAGGTTCTAGGGAGTTAAAAACTATACAATTTAAATTATTATACCCTGATAAGGAAACTGATGTTAAGCAAATAAGCACCAAGATGCACTATGATAGTTGCTATAAAGATAAAATGGAATGTTATGGGACCTTTACAAAACACAAGACATTATGTAGAGAAAGCATACAAGAGATGTAGAAATAATTCACCTTGTAAATTAGAATTGCAAATACTGAGTCATCATAGTTAATTTCTTAACCATGGAAAGTTTCTTCCATCAAAGCTGAAGATAAAAAACAGATACGCTACTAACTGGAAAAATAAGCTTATTTGGCAGTGGATGGTTTGGCTGACTGAAACCATAAAACAGTTGAACAACTGGATGTCATAAGAAATAAAGGCATTTCTATTGAGTCAGTAAGTCAGTACATTACTTCTATTCCCCTGAGGGAAGCAGCTTGCTACATGGACAATTCAAGAAGCAATATGATTTTTCAGTAGCTGGTGGAGAAAATAACCAAGAAAAAGAGTATAATGTTAAATATTTCTCTTTGTTTTCCCACTGCAGTACATTGAAATTTTAGCACAAAACAGTAACAAACTCAAATTATAATGGAATAATTATAAAGGTACTTTCTGATTGTGTAGAGTCATTTCTGATGATGCCAAAATCTGATTTCTTTCTCTATATAGTTTTTAATTGTTAGTTTAGAATTTCTTTAGCTATTCATTAGTAAATCATAAGTTTGAGGATTTTTATTATGATTTTAGAAGTTCATAATTTTATATGCATCTGTATAGAATTTATATATTACTTAGTATGTTAATTATGCATAATTTTAATGTTTTCCTTTTAATCATTGAATTACAACTTTATATATGTGAAGGTTTTACTAGCTAGCAGAAAGTCATTAAGTAACAGCTACTCATCTTACATTTCTATAAGACAAACAAATGAATGAAGCAGTAATCTCATTTGCAGATATCATATTCAAGTTCTTCTTATGGTCTCCCATTTAGTTACAAAAATATCGTTGAGTGCACATTTGATGGCCTAAGGCTCTGGTAAACAATATTGAGATCAAGCACAACTACCATGGAAACGTGCAGTAATTTATTCTCAACACTGTTATGCCCTTTTCCTCATCAACCAAATTTTCTCTCTCATCAAAACAAGGCAGCATTAAAAACTGTCATGGATATTGAAATATTTTAAATACTAATCAAAACACAAATTGGCATGGGCAAATAAATAAAAAGAACAGCAACACAAACTCTCAAGAATAGCATTTGGTATCCTTGATACATAAGATTATATCCCTACAATATTGAGATAAAAATTCTATTATCTCTATAAAGTTGGAAATTATTTTTCAGTATCCTCAACAGCTTTAAAAACTTGTAACAAACTGATTGTGTTTCTGAGTCTTTATTCATTTAATAAAAATTTCTGAGCAGCAACCATTTGCCAGCTGTTGTGGGTTAGAACATTTAATAAAGTAGAAACAGTGTCTTCATTCATGACCTGGACCCAACAATATATAGGTAGAGAGGAAGACAGATATATTGTTGGATAGATACATAAATCATAATGTGTATTTTATTTTTGTGGTTTAACAAATCTATGGCAGACAAATAGATGAATGGATAGACACACAAAGTACTTACAACTCTCATTTTATATTCCCATTTCATAAACAATTTAGATCCAATTCCTTCCTATAGAACTTCAAAGAAATGCTATTCTCCCTCTGTCCCTCATCCTCATTCTACAAAAGGGCTTTAGGTATGAGAAAAATTTTGAATAGAAGTAGTTGATCAGAGTTCTAATGAGGGCATTGTCTTCTCTTCCTTAACTTCCTTTTATTTTTCCAAACAAAAGGGAAATTACAAAAAGACCATTTGAAGACTCAAACATACCTTTGCAGAAGAAACTGTGACTATTTAGGGTTTTACTGAGATGTTATCAGGAGGCTCAATAAAGTATTATTAAGGGTGAACAAGGTAAGACAAATTACTTGAAATTGCTTTATAATTGTTCCTTAAAGTTTTGGTTCAGATACAGATGAGCCAATAAATGAAATAGAGCTGAATAGCCAGAAATAAACCCACACTCTAATGATCACTTGAGCTTTGACAAAGAAGCCAAAAATATACAAAGGAAAATAGAAAGCATCTTCAATAAATGGTGCTGGTCTAACTGGCAGTCTGAATGTAGAAAAATGAAAATAGATCCATATTTACAATCTTGCACAAAGCTCAAGTCCTTGAGGATCAAGGACCTCAACATAAAACCAGATACAGTGAATCTTATAGAAGGGAAAGTGGAAAAGAGCCTCAAACTCATTGACATGGGTTGGGGGTAGGGAATGCCAATGACTCAGGACATAAGATCAAGAAGGATAAACAGAATCTCAAGAAACTGAAAAGCTTCTGTAAAGCAAAAGACACAGTCAATAGGATTAATTGGCATCTCATAGACTGGGAAAAAAATCTTCATTAACTCCTATAGAGGATCTGTCATCAATGGGAGGAGATGCCCTTGGTCCTGTGAAGGTTCCATGCCCAGTGTAAGCAAATGCCAGGGCCAGGAAGTGGGAGAGGATGGGTTGGTGAGCAGGGGGAGTGGAGAGGAAATAGGGTTTTGTTTTGTTTTGTTTTGTTTTTTGCTGAGGGGAAACTGGGAAAGAGGATATCATTTGAAATGTAAATAAAGCAAAAGACACAGTCAATAGGATTAATTGGCATCTTACAGATTGGGAAAAAAATCTTCATTAACTCCACATCCTATAGAAATGAAGAAATATAAATGAAGTGTAAATAAAGAAAATGTAAATAAAGAAATGTAAATAAAGAAAATATCTAATAAAAATGTAAATAAAGAAAATATCTTATAAAAAAAAAGAATGGTGAAAGATTCTAAGAGCCAGGGAAAATTTAAATACTAAGGAAACAAAGCCTTCTAAACATTGTAGGGAGTTGACAGAGACTGACTACATGCACAGGGCCTGCATAGGTCTAAGCTAGATGGAGTCCCAGTGCTGTGGTAGGGGAAGAGGGTAGAGAGAAGCCCTCTTTCCTAACCCAAAAGCCATCCTGCTCACAAATGAAGAATTAGTTTTTTTCAGTGAAGTCTCATTGGGAATACTAATCACTTTTAAGGTTAGGTCCTATACCAAGTAGTAATGGACAAAACAAAATCAACTCGATGAGGTTTTTGCAGAATTTTGTTTCGTATTGCTTTGTTTGGGCATTTTTTTTTGTCTTATTGATCTCTTGCTTGTATATTATGGATTCCAATTTTTTATTTTTATATGTTTTATGTATATGTTTTTCTGTGTTTTCTCTTTACTTCTCTTTATTTTGAATTCTCTTCTTTTGTTTCTTTGCCTGCTTATTCTTAAAGAGAGAAAAAAGAGATGGAGTTGGGTTGGTAGGGAGGTGAGGATGATGTGGAGGAAGTTGAGGGAGAATATCTTGTACATAAAAATATTTTCATTTTAAAAAAGATGGGCAAAAAATTTTCAAACAAATGTTTCATCATACCTATACATGTTTATTTTTCAATCAGGCAGATTTCATATTAAACAAGTTTTGTTCCAAAAAAAAAGAAAGAAAATATATAAAAAACTCAAGAAGTTAACCTCCAACAACCCAATCAAATAATGGAGTAAAGAACACAACATAGCATTTGTTTGTTTTTTGGAGGTGAAACTGGGAAAGGAGAAATCATATGACATGTAAATAAAGAAAATAGAAAAAAAAGACAAAAGAAAAAAAAGAACACAACATAGGAATCTTGAATGGCTGAGAAGCTCTTAAAGAAATATAAACATACAACCAGATACACTGAAACTTATAGAGGAGAAAGTGGGGAAGAGACTCGAATATATGGGCACAAGGGAAAAATTCCTGAGCAGAACACCAACAGCTTGTGCTATAAGATCAAGAATTGACAAATGCAATTTGCATTTGTCATAAAATTGCAATGCTTATGTAAGGCAAAGGACACTGTCAATAAGACAAAAAAGGCCACCAACAGATTGGGAAAAGATCTTTACCAATTCTATATCTAACAGAGGACTGACATCCAATATATACAAAGAACTCAAGAAGTTAGACTCCAGAGAACCAAATAACCCTATTAACAATGCGGTACAGAGCTAAACAAAGAATTCTCAACTGAGGAATATCGAGTGGCTGAGAAGCACCTAAAGAAATGTTCAACATCCTTAGTCATCAGGGAAATGCAAATCAAAACAACCCTGAGATTCCACCTCACACCAGTCAGAATGGCTAGGATAAAAAACTCAGGTGATAGCAGAAGCTGGTGTGGTTGTGGAGAAAAAGGAACACTCCTGCATTACTGGTGGAATTGCAAGCTGGTACAACCACTCTGGAAATCAGTTTGGCAGTTCCTCTGGAAATTGGACATAGTACTACCAGAGGAAAAAGGAGAACATTTGAAATGTAAATAAAGAAAATATTTAATAAGAAAAAAGTTGCTATGGTCATGGTTCTCTTCACATCAATAAACCCCCTAATTAAAATAGTCTAATTCAGCACCAGACCCTGTATGCTACAATAATGACCTACATAAACAAGATGTGTCTAGTGGTACAGTGTTAGCATGGTTATTACTGGACTAACCAGATGATTTCTAATTTTATCTATGGCCTGTCTCTCAAGAAGGAATTCATGCCTTGTCCTGTAAACCTGGTCAAATTCCCAAGGTTTGGGACATTATAGGCCCTATAACATAATCTTCTTTTACTGTTTTGCTAAAGGTTCATTTGGCCAAATAGTCTTTTAAATATGTATATTTATAATCATAGAGTTGTGCTACACTCAACTTTTGTCAGAGAAGCTTCTTTTGTAGTAGGCACTGGTTAATGCAAACTCAGAACTAGCCAAGTATGGAGAATGGGTGATTTTGTGTCCTCAGCCATAGACCTCCTTCCCTTCAGGTGCGGGCAACATGTCATATAAGAAACAGAAAGAAGGTTAATAGCTAGAAGATATGGAAGAATGCTTTAAAATGCTGTCTTCCGTGTATGACATGTCTGCTGCCTTATGAGCTACTATGAATATCCACACAATGCTTATGCAAAATTATTCCAATTCTCACTGGCATATTTGAGCATGGGTATGGGAGAAGTTACTCCTATATATGGAGCTCTTGGCAGGGTATGGGTGCTGAGAATAGGAGAGTTAATTTTCATTGGATGTTTGAAAATTGATACATTGTCAAGCCATACTAGATGATCCCACCCAAGAGCATATGAGCAGCACTAATTGGACTTGATGGGTGTTATTAAAGAAGGAGAACCAACCAAAAAAAGATGTGAAATTGGAAGGGAGATCTATTGTGAAACACATATTGGGGGAAAGGGGGTGGGTAGACATGATTAAACTACATTGTACATAGGTTTGGAATTTAAAAGTAATAAAATATGTTAAAGAAAAAAGAAATATTAAAGTCCTTAGTTATCAGAGAAATGCAAATCAAAACAACCCTGAGATTCCACCTTACACCAATCAGAATGGCTAAGATCAAAAACTCAGGTGACAGCACTTTTTGAGGATGTGGAGAAAGAGGAACAGCAGATGCTGGAGAGGTTGTAGAGAAAGAGGAACCCTACTTCATTGCTGGTAGGATTGCAAACTGGTACAACCACTCTGGAAATCAATCTAGAGGTTCCTCTGAATATTGGGAATAGATCTACAAGAAGAACCAGCTATAAAACTCCTGGGAATATACCCAAAAGTTGTCCCACCATACCACAGGGACTTGTGCTCCACTATTTTCATAGCAGTCTTATTTGTAATAGCCAGAAGCTGGAAATAACCCAGTTGTCCCACAAATGAAGAATGGATATAGTAAATGTGGGTCATTTACACAATGGAATACTATTCAGCTGTTAAGAACAAGGACATCATGAGTTTCGCAGGCAAATGGATAGAACTAGAAAATATCCTGAGTGACGTAACTCAGACCCAAAAGAACATGCATGGTATGTACTAACTAATAAATGGATATTAGCCAAAAAATGTACAGAATATCTAGGATACAATCCACAGAACCGAAGTTAATAAGCAGAAGGTCCCAAGGGAGGATGCTTCCATCTCACTTGGGAGGGAGAAGAAAATAATCATGGGAGACAGAGGGAGGGAGGGACTAGGTTGGGAGAGGGGAAGGGGAGGGGAAAAGTGAACATGATCTGGTATGGGCAGGGGGTGGCAAAACAGGAGCCTTCAGAATGAATGGAAATATGCAACCTTGTGGGGGGGGGTGCTCAAGAAAGTACCAGAGATTTGGGAGGTCAGAGACTCTCAGGACACAAAGGGAGGGATTTTAAAGCAATGCTCAAAAGTGGAGAGAGGGCACTCTTAGAGTTCACCTCCAGTAGAAAGACAGGGTAAAGAACTCTGACCCAGAATTGTTCTTGTCTAAAAGGATTGCAATGACCAAAATGGAGGAGAGACTGAGGGAAACATGGTTCAGTGACTGGCCCAAATTGGGATCCATCCCAAGGTGAGTTTTCAAGGCCTGAACACTATCACTGATTCTATGGTGTACTTACAGACAGGAGCCTAGCATGGTAGTCCTCTGAGGGGCCCAATAAGCAGCTAACTGAGACAGATGCAGACACTTACACAAAACCACTAGAGTAAAGTTGGAGTCTCCTGTGGTTGAATTAGGGAAAGGATGGAAGAAGCTGAAGAGGAGGGCGACCCCATAGGAAGACTAGCAGTCTCAACTAACCTAGAACCCTGAGATCTCTCAGACACTGAGCCACCAACCAGGCAGCATACATGAACTGGTCCAAGGCCCCTGACACATACACAGTAGAGGACTGCCTGGTCTGGCTTTATTGGGAAAGATGTGCTTAATCCTGGAGAAAGTTGAGGCCCCAGAAACTGGGAAGACCAGGTGGGAGCAGAGGGACATCCCCTTGGAGATGGGGGCAGGAAGAATGGGATGAATAACTATGGGAGGGGGGACAGGGGCAATTGCTGGACTATTTAAAAACTAAAGTGATTTAAAAAAAGAAAAGAAAAAAGTTTGAGAGTCCACAGGAATGGGAAAATGGTATAAATTTCTCATCTAGAGTTTTCTGAAGGTATTTGGCCTGCTAAGATTAACAAGACCAGCTCTATAGTAATACCATGGTACAAGTCAAATGAAAACAACAACAACAAAAAATCAATAAGATGAAAGGAAGGCTCAAAAGAGGAAACATGAATCTCAACCAGAAAGGGATATAAAATAGAAAATGGGGATGGATGGAGGGATGTAACTGGGTGGGAGAAGGAGTGATAAGGAGTATGGGGTTGGGAGTCAAGTGTAGAGAGAGGCCTAGGAGAGAGAGCAGAATTCTATGTAGGCACCTCTGGGACTAGCTGGAGACCTGGTGTGTGTTAGGCTCCTTGGTGTCTATGGGAGTAATAGTAGCTGAGACTCTCTTGGGCCCTCCTTATTACCCAGTTTCTTTGGCTATGTAGATTGTTTTCTGATTTTCCTGTACTTTATGGCTAATATCCATTTATAAGTGAATACATGCTACACATGTCCTTTGGGGTCTGGGGTACCTCACTCAGGATGATATTTACTAGTTTTATCTGTTTACTTACAAACTTCATGATTCCTTTGATTTTAATAGCTCTATAATATTCCATGGTGTAGTTGTAGCACATTTTCTTTATCCATTCTTCAGTTGAGGGAATATCTAGGTTGTTTCCAGTTTCTCAGTATCACAAATAATCTGCTATTAGCATAGTTTAATATATTAAGCTATTAGCACAAGTGTCCCTGTGGTATAGTGGGGCATCTTTTAGGTATATGCCCAAGAGTGGTATAGCTGAGTCTTGGGGTAGAACTATTCCCAATTTTCTGAGAAAATGCCAAATTGATTTCCAACATGGTTGTACAAATTTGCACTCCCACCAAGAATGTTCAACATCCTTTCCAGCATATGCTGTCACTTGAGTTTTTTTAACTTTTATTGCATTATATTGAGAAAAGTTACATGATTTCGATTTATCTAAATTTGTTAACATTTAAAAGCATATTTTAAGTAAATAGAATTAAATCACATTCTTGTTTTCCTTTTGTACCCCAACTCCTCCCAAAGACTGCCCCTTCAATACCTACAATATCTTTTTTGTCATATTCCTTAAAATTTATAAAATATTATAACAGTAAAAATGAGTAGTATAAAAGTTGTTTGATATAAAACAACAATTAATTTAACAGTCTTATGTAGATGCTTGTCTACAGCAATACTGAAAGGTCACTTGAGTTTTTGAAGTTAGACATTCTGATAGATTTATCTAACTTTCATTTTTATAAAACTTATTTTTAGTGATGGCTCTTATATGCTTTAACTTCCCTTTTAGCCGACCACTAATCAGAGACAGTGAAAAAGACAGGATAAGGGGGAAGTGGTCCTGTTTAGAAAGGGTTCTTTGGAGCAAATCCTATTTGCCTTGTCAGGAAATCAACAGTTCAGTTCACAGGTTAGCAAAGGCAACTGGATCTACTAGCAAACACTTTACAGATATATCAGCAGTCCAGTACAATAAAATTGGGATAGCAAACACAAATCAGCAGTAGTGGCATGACTTAGCAGAGACAGTCAAGCCTCAGCCTCAGCACAAGTCAACAGGAGTTACCAGGGCCAAAAAGAATGCAGGAAAAGCACTCTGCCATGCCTCTCTCAGAGAAGTGAAGATCAACGAAGACTCAGAGACCAACAAGCTTTGCACAGGTACATCTATAAGCAAGCCAAGCTCAGGTTCCATCACTTTCCATCAAGTCTTTTTTATATCCCTCCAGATATCACATGTCTTCCATGTATCTTGCCTCAGCAGGTGAGTCTGTCTCAACTGACATAATTCTGCCAATCAGCCAGAGTCCAAGGAAGCAGAAAGAAACTGCAACATATGACCAGAAGTTTTTGGTGTGTTTCTTTCTCTATGGAGTACTAACAAAAGGAGCTCAACTAAGCAACATATATGTTGTTAGCAATGAATCCTTCATCACATGTCCTTTCATGTGTTTGCTTTAGCAGAACATTTTTTCTCCTGTGTCTGCTTCAGCCAAATGTTTCTTCATGAGTCTGCCTTAGCGTTTTACCTCTGTTCACTTCAGTTAAACATTCTTTTTGCAATTTGCCCCAGTAAAACATCTTCCAACCAACTTTCTAAGGACCCTTAAGTTTACATTTCAGGTATAAGATGGAATCTCAGAGTCATTTTGATTTTCCCTTTACATCCAATTCCCCTATCATCAAGAATGCTCATTGGAAATTTAGTTCCCGAGATGAGGGAAGCAATCTGTCACTAAGTATAAAGTTTGTAGACTATTTGAGCTCATTTTAGAGATGATTTGTTCTATTTCCATCCAGTCTGAATGTTATATATTCCTATATCTCATAACCAAACATCTGACTCTGTCATACGCATAATTTAAAGTATTCAGCAGCTACACCTGTGTTTATGACTATTCTCACACATGCCTGAACTAAAATTAACCTAGAAATCTTAAAGAGGTATTGTTTCCAAGGGAAGAAACTTGTTGTATTTAACAGCTCTTTTAGGAACTGTATTATCAATCAAGGTGGGGAAATATTAGCCATTTGGTATTAAGTAAAGTTTCTTGAACTTTAAATATAGGATCCATGTTGCCATTGTCTTATTCTGGCATTTCCAGCCTTCTCTTCTTATATTTCAATTTTCTTTATGTTCTTTAAAGCCAGGATATCATCTTTGAACAGAGTATGCAATGAAATATGGTTTATAAAGTGGCCTTGTTATTTCAGTGTTCTAGTTCACTAAGCTGAGTGACCACCGTGGTGATGTAGATATTTATACTGGTGTGTGTCCTTTGGTTACTCTCCTATTTCACTTTTTTTTCTTTGTCAAACTTGGTGCTTGAAGGCTTTTCAAATGAAATTTCAAAATGACATTCAGTTTTTATAGAGTTATTGAGCTCTAGCGAATGATCACAATAGAGTAGAAATGTAGAATGTGGAACTAGTCCTCATGCTAAAATGTTCTACTGATAGAGCATAAGCAAAATCACAGTTCAGTCACTTCCCTCATAGTTCAACAGGAATGACTATATTTCTTGGGTTTTAATACTTATTTTCTACTGTTCAAAGAAACTTTCAGTTTAACCAGATAGTCAATTCTTTCCAGAATTCAAAGGAATTCCAAGGGAAATACACAATGCCACCTTCTACTTTACCCTCTCCTCAGTTCAACAGAAAACAGCAATTACTAACTCATAGCAATTGGGTTTATTATTCTTATTATTTGCCAGTTCTTTGACATTTCATTTTTTTCTTCTTGCTTTAAAATAATGCCATCATTTCTAAGACCAATTAGCTATGTTCTTCTATCATTGTGCTACTATAATTTACTTGATGGAATTGGGGATTTTGCCAGTTTGAAAGCCCCAATATTTAATTAATTGGTTAAAGTTGACATTATAGGAAGATTCATTAGCTAAGGAAGACTGTGTATGCATACATTGCTTTTATATTATTTTATTTTTGTGTGTACTTTTAATTTTTCCTTTTATTGAAATTAGATTTTTTTTCTCATATATTATATTCTGATGATGGTTTCTCCTCCATCTTCTCTTCCAAATTCCTTTCCACACAACCCCAGGATCCACTGGCTTTCTGTCTCTCATTCAGAAATAAGCAAGCTTCTAGGAGATAATAAAATATAATAAGATAGAACATAACTAACATATCAGAATAGGACAAAACAAATAAATAGAAGAAAAGAAAAGGCCCAAGAAGCAGATATAAATGTATAGACGTACTTGCATACTCAGAAATCCCATAGAAACTCCAAACTGAAAGTCATACAATATAAAAGGACCCACATGGTGAAAGCAGAATATATATGCACATATAATATGTATATTATATACATATACATATGTATATATAACAAAAATAAAAATGACTTTAAGAAAAATCCTAACACTACATTCTGAGACAAGGAACCTTCAACAATGCCATTGAGTTCCTTTTCTGTTGACCATCTACTCCTGAGTTCCTTTTCTGTTGATCATCTACTCTTGGGCATGCAGTATGTGTTTAAGAATATTTTTTTCCACAGACAGACTCCCTTCAAGAAAACTAAATTTTTACTTGCAAGTGGTTATCAATTGGAGATATCTTCTGGGTTAGGGATGTGCTTATGTGTCCATGTATCCTTTCAGTTTGAGGACTCGACCTAGTGAGGACCAGTGCATGCTACCTTAGTCTTTCTATGTTCAAATTTTTTAATTAGGGCTCATGCTATGCATAATGTTGGACTGTGGGTCCCTATATTTGTTCTCATCTGCAGAAGGAGGAAACCTCTCTGATGATGGCAAAACAAGGCACTGATCATGGAGTATAGCAGAATATCATCTGGAGTCATTTTATCACTACATTTAAAAAAGTCGTTTAGGCCAGTATTATTCCATTTTGACTTATGTCTGGGCCATCTAGTCTCAGGTTCTTGGCCATCTTTAGTGGTGTTTGGTAACCAAGATTTGATGGCTATTATGAATAGAGCAGCAATAAACATGGCTGAACAAGTGTCTCTATAGTATGATAAAGAGCCTAATGTATATGTCCAAGAGTGACGTAATTGTATATTGAGGTAGATTGATTTCATTCTTCCTGAGGAACAATCGTACTAATTTCCATAGTGGCTATACATGTTTACAGTCTCACCAGTACTTCACATCCTCACCAGCATGAGCTGTCATTTCTTTACTGATCTTAGCCATTCTAATAAGTGTAAATTGTAATCTCAAAGTCATTTTGATTTGCACTTCCTTGATGAAGAAGGATGTTAAACAGTTCTTTAAGTTTCTCAGCCATTTAAGTGTCCTCTTTTGAGTCTTCTGTTTTTAAATCTGTACCCTATATTTAATTAGGTTGTTTTAATATCTAAGTCCAGTATTCTATTGGATATGGAGTTGGTCAAAATATTTTTGGGTTTAGTATGGTGCCATTTTCTCCAAATGATGGTATGTTTTCATTGTCCTTATGATTCTCTGGATTTCCTTGGTATTTGTTATGTCCTCCTTTTCATCTCTAATTTTGTTAATTTTGCTCTTCTCTCTGTATATTTTAGTTAATATGGATAAGAGTTTGGAAATCTTATCAATTTTCTTAAAGAACCAATTCTGTTTCATAGATACTTTGTATTGATTTTCTTATTTATGTTTTATTGATTTGTGTGTATTTTCAAAATCTATATATTTTAATTGGAATAGAATGATTTCATGTTAGTCCATTGTAGCCCCACTTCCATTCTCAGGATGTGTGAATGATACCAGGAAGAAGGATAATTTTTCCCTATCTTCAGGGGCTATTTCTGATTAATACAGTGCATAGCTAAGAGGTAGCCTTTTTATTCTTATTCAAACATTCATAGAAGGTAGTTTTTACTAAGACTCACAGGAACTCATTCAGGCTAGTGCTGTCCATAAGTAAATATACATTCATGTATATGCTCATTTATGTGTGTGAATGCTTCAGAGCAACAGTGGGAACAAGCAATGAAACACATACATTGACCAAGATATATTTTGCTTAGACAAACTGAGCTCCTGATGATTGTTCTTAAAACAAATATTAAGATGGTTCTACATCCAAGTATTGTGAGTACAATTATCCTGTCCTAGATCAATCTAATGGAAACTCTACCTCAACCTAGTTCTAACAACTAACTGTATGACCCTAATAAATCTCATAACGCCATGGATTTCATACTGCCATTCATGTACACAGATTCCATATGTTGTATCCATAAAATTCCAGGTACTTGAAATTGTGATACTTTGCCTCTGTACTGCAAGTACTGGGATTTCAAGCTGGCACCATCACACCTCTTATCTTTTTATTTATGTTTTCACTACAGGGAAGTGGATGCCAGTTGATTCCAGTTAATCCTGGGAAAGTGTGAAAACTTCTGAAATTATATTAAAAATGCCAGTTGATTCATAGAATATTATATAAATGCCTTTCCTCCTTTTCTTCAACTAACCTTTATTGAGTGATTAAAAAAGAGGTAGATAATATAAGCATTGATATCACGGTAGCAAATAAATTGGACAAAAAATTATTGCTATCATGGAGTTTGTATTCTAAATTAAATGGTAAAGGGAAAAATCAAGTAATGGAAGAAAATAGAATAATTGTATGTACAAATGTGTCTGAGTGAAAGATTTGGAAGACATCTTCATTTTTACAAGGATGATCAGAGTCTATTTCACCACCCAAAGGAGATTTTATGGTTTGGGTATGAATTATTCCTGCTAAAGGCTCAGATGCGAGTATATGGCAAGTTAATTGGTCAAAAGATGGTGATTCATTGAGGATGTTCAAACTGAGTTGGCTATTAGAATGTGGGGCTTGCCTGGAGGAAGTATATCATTGAGAGTATCATTTTGAAATATATATTTTGTCCTTTTATTTATTCTGGATCTTTTTCACTTGCCTTGCTTCCTGGTTGCTAAGAGATCAGCAAAATCCTTCTTTGTATATTTTCATTGCTGCAGGCCCAAAGCAATTGAGACATTCAAAACTGGACTAAAACCATAGCCCAAATAATTATTTCCTCTTTTAAGTTGCATTTCTCAGGTATTTTTTTTTCACTACAATGAAAAGGGGACTAAGAAAAGAAATAACCCCTGTGGATATCACACAAAGACCAAAGAACAATCTATCACAATGGACCTGAGCCAAAAGAGTCCCGGTGTGTTCTTAGAGTTAGAAGGCTAGTATGGCTTGATTTAAGTAAGTTCGTGGAAAATGCATGCTACAGATTTAAGTCAGCAGTTTACAGTATGGAATCTTTTCAGTTATAGCAAGGATTAGAAACAACTGATACATTTTGTGCAGAGGACTGGCATAATTACAACTCAATTTTTACAGCATCACAATAGGCACTATGTTGAGAATAGATTATAAAAGATCTATAAGAAATACTGAAGAAATACTTACTATAATTAGTCAAAAAGATGATGATATCTTGGGCCAGATATCAGAAAGTAGCAGAAGAAGGTTGATTTTTTTTTAAATAACCATTTTAGAAATAAACCAAATGATTTCAATTTCTCATTCATTTACTTGTTATCCTGTGTACTTTTGTCATATGAATTTGTGTTTCTGAATACAAGTTTCCTGGTTGCCTAGTTACCTAGTTTGAGGAGAACTGATCATTTATAAAAATGTTGCCGTGTCATGGATTTTTTTTCTTTCAATAATAACTTTTCTTATTAAGTTATACCATAGTTTAAAATTCTACTTAACTTATTTATATTTCCCAGTAGTATACAATTACTTTTACTATAGTGTGTGCATGCCTGTGTGTATGTGTGTGTGTGTGTGTGTGTGTGTGAGAGAGAGAGAGAGAGAGAGAGAGACAGAGAGAGAGACAGAGAGACAGAGACAGAGACAGAGACAGAGATAGAGACAGAGAGGCAGAAAAACAGAAAAAAAGAGAAAGAGAATGAATTTGAAAATTTTGTGGTGGATATTTAAGATTGTATGTTTCATGCTCCACAGTATATTCCTGGAGCTAGTTTTCCCTTAGAGCTATAGTTATCATAACTAATTCTAGACTTTTGTGGGTTTTTGGATTTGGTTTTGATTTTCTATTATTATTATTATTATTACTATTTTGCTTAAGGTCTGTTTTCCAAGCTTCAGTTAATTCTTTCTTGTCTTTATAACAGAGCAGTTCAGTTTAGGAGGCTATTAAAACTAATTCTCTTTATACGTTTTCCTAACTAATAAGAAAAAAACAGTGTCATAAACTTCTTTGGTTAATATCTGACTGGTCCAACTTAGCTGTTTGGACTCAAATTCCTCTTTAAGCTGACTGATTCAGTTTGGCTTTTCTGTCTTAGACTCTTACTCCATTGCTCTGCTTGGCCTCAAACCAACTTTGGAAATCTATTCTAATCCTGGTTTCTTCTCATTAATCTGTCTCATTCTGTCATTTGTGTCTAGCTTGTTCTCTCTTCAACCTGTCTCTGTAAAACTCTCCTTGTACCGGGTCATGTCATATTTGGAAACAATCCTTAATTTTGTAGAAATTTTGTGATGTTCATTTTATATCTACATTTGTGATTATATTGCCAGGTAGCAAAATTTTCTTGCAATAACCTTGTCAAGTTTTGTGTGAGTTTAATACTGAGTTTATAGAATGAAGTAGAAATAATTTGAATATGTATTTGTGAAAGAGTTTGAGAATTAGCATTTTTAAAATAGTTGTGTAGGGGTTGTATTTTGTATGATAATTTCTGGAAATCATTTCCAGAATGTTTTATTTTGAAGAGCTAAGAATTGGACCTAGTGCTCTGTGAACACTCCCTGGGCAAAGACTCTGCCACTGACTATATCTAGAGTCTCAAAATGAGTCTTGTGTAGTGAGGTCATCGGCTTTGTTTCCTCTTGGATAGTGTTCTGATAATATTTCTGGAATAAGGACTTGAACATCAATGAGAGTGGAAGAGAAAAGACATATTCACTAGTGAACTGAAGCCAGGAAAATTCCTGAAAGGTCTCAGTATCTGGTCCAGTTTGCATTCTCACTGTATTCAAGGCAAGATAGGCAAAGCAAATAAGATTTTACAGATACATATCTGGTAGCCCCAGCAAGTTGCTAAGGGCAATGGTCCATTGTTTCATCCAGGTTATAGGCAGTTCATGCAGTGCTTTATGCAAACCATGAAATAAATCAACAAATCACTAAATTATTGATCTTTTCTACCTTATTCTACTTCAATATATTATATTGGCTATGCCTTAATTACTATTCTAATGTTGTGATAAGACACCATGACCAAGGCAATTAATAGAAGAAAGAGTTTACATGGAGCTTATAGTTTCAAAGAGTTAGAGTATATCATCACCACAGCAGGGAACATGAAGGCAGGCAGATAAGGCCGGAAGGCATGGCATGGCACTGGAGTATTAGCTGAGAGATTACATCTTTATCCGCAAGCATGATGCAGATCTAAATGGCTATAGTGTCATCTTTTGAAACCTCTAAAACCTTTCCCTCTTGTATTAACTAGAAATAAGTTTCTAAGAATATGAGGCTATGAGGGCATTCTCTGCTTTATCCTTCCTGATGTCTTCCACCAGAATAGACTTGTTCTACCAGAGGCCACTAGTCATATTTTCCCCTTGTCTACATGCAAAAAAAGACAGTCTTTAATAGCCCGGTACTAATTGATCAGTTAATTTAGTTTACTTGTGTAAAAAATAGTCTTCATTATTCATTGCTCTTGTCAAGTTTCATATTCAAGGTGTCATGACCGTTCATACCATGAGCCACCATTATCATCAAATGTTATGGGTGCTGATGTTCCCTCTCACAGTTCTCTGAAGTGTCCTTGGAAGCTTCCACCTACACTTGTTTGCTTCTGTGCTTTTCCTTTTGTGTCCTTTTATTTGTACAATACAATCATGTATTCATCACCAAACATTCTCCCCCATTTTCTTAAAATATGATTTTGCAGCTTCGTAATTTTGTACAAAATATTGGATAATTTTT